>JAHWFP010054964.1:0-27083 GCA_023313725.1 Lithobius niger | reverse complement strand
CTCGATTTCAACACAATTTAAGCTTTTGTACCGCGTTATTATTTTTCTGCAAGTACCTGAAATGTGCCCAACTATGCTTCAAGATATAAGACACTGACGCTATGGCGTCGCGCTACAATGGTTTAAAACCTCGACAATTGAATTGATGTGATGTTTGTTGTGATGTTTGTTGGCTAACACACTAGCGTGTGTCTAGATAATTAACCAACACAAGCACTCACGAGTTTAATGGGAGTTAAATCTTTCGTGCTCCAACAAAATTATCGATAACTACCCTGGCACTCGGGATATTACCTATGGTAACTGACCGAGTAGTGGTTTATACCTTGGCCCCTCCATGATGGAACGCCTTGCCTGATTTTGTGGTGAATTCTACAACACTCAGCAGCTGAAAGAGTCGCTGTGACAAACTAAACCCTACACTTATGTTTTAAGCATGTGCTTTATTTCAGTTTCGCTCCCTTGTTAGAATCGATTAGACTCTTATGCGAACGGTTTGTCTGTCTGTGTGTTCGCGCTATAACATTTTAACGAATTATCAGATTTTTATCAATTTTTGCACACACATTCTATGGCGCATTTCTAGTTCTAAGTTCGGAAGTGGGTCGAATCCGTTGGGAAAATCCTCAAATATTTTTGTTCGCAGCAAACGTATGAGGTTCGTTATTTTTTCTTCAGCCGACTAACGTCATCCATACACGACCAATTACTGGGAACTATGTAGCCTTCGTCAGTGGCTGATCTCACCACCAACCGACCAATGACTGGCAACTTCAACGAATTATACTACAGATCACTGACGTAGGCAGGCGGCCACACTGATCTCATAACGTACGAACTGGATAACAAGCTTGTATAGTCATGTTGGCATGCGAAATTAGCGTAGACTTGGGCTACTTGTTTGGACAATCGTTCATGACTTTAATGCTTAGTACTTTTTTTTGGAGGGGGGAGGAGAAATATTTAAATCAACTTCTACTGTATGACATTTGGTTTATTTTTTTGTCAGGGGAGGGGAAGAGGAATCAATTCATAAAACCACTTTTGGGCAATGACTGTGCTATCTAGATATTTCATCCTTATCGGTCGTGCGATGGGGCAACGTCGCAGTCGGATAAACGAAATGTTCAAAAGGCCGATACTAAATAGTTTGGAGGCCTCCCGTATCATAAAGCTGCCAAACGGTGCTGAATATTTCAATGTTGATTCAGTTCACTAGTGTTCTAATTAAACTTACAGTTTAAAATGAAACTGATAGAAGAATCGTAGTGGGATCGTCTTTAATTGAGAGGTGTGCGCCGCCATGCCATCCATAGCAGTTTCAAAAGCTATAAATGCAAGCGACCACCGGTTTTACGGTTGCATACGCGTCGTGGAACCGCGGCCAAGAATTCATTTGGGTGTTAGGATTGTATAGGAGGGGTAATTATTCACACGTGTTAGACAATGAGTAGCCATACCGATCGCTGTATTCGCAAGAGGGAACAAATCTCACTATAATTATAAGAGGTTTATTGTTATTGTTATTGTTTTTAATGCAAATCCCATTGCAACTACCACTCGAGCATAGTTTAAGTGCTGATAATTTTTCTCAATCACTCGTTGCACTCCCAAGCTGTTTTTTTTTTTTCCCAAATCGGCAAGTCAGTCGTGGTTACCGAAAACGATCGATATTAACTAGTCTCTTGTGGTATACTAATGGAAATAAAGCATTTTGAACCTACGAGACTCAACCGAATAGCGCTTTTTGTACTCTAATCTATATATAAAATTACACAAAATCCGCAAGGCAGCCAGCAGTAGCCAGCAGCAGCAGCAAGCAGGACATACGAAGCAGTTATCTGCATCTGCAGCGCAGCCAGCAGGACATACGATGCCATCTACCGACCGAAATGCAACTTAATGAGGGGAGGGGGGGGCGAGATCAGGGGGGTGGGGGTGAGACGACGCGGAATGAGCGAGCGAAGCAAGCGACTCCGCTAGTCTTCTTTAAACTATTAAAATTAAAAAAAATACAGTTTTACCTTAAAACACAAACATCGGTAACGGAACGTCTCTCCCCTTCGCTCTGACTTCGTATACATGAAGTTTCTACCGGAAGTTTCCGTTCAGAAATTTACATAAGTCGCATGTAAAAATTCTTAAATTCATTATGATTCACAAATAAAATTTACAAACAAAAATCGTTATTAGACCCGATTCGTTTATTCCTACCATTATGTAAGGCTTAATAAATACAGATGCAAACCTATTTACGTTGCCCATTATGTAAGGCTAACCGATTACGATGTAATTACAGTTAGTTAGCTTGACGTCACACCTTACCATTACTAGTTGTGAAAAATTATAAGAGGGATGAGATTGGAGGGGGATGCATAGAAAGGTTGAATATTTTGTGAGAGTCCTAGGGAGCAGGAAGGGCGATTTCCCCGTAGCGGCACTCCAGGAGGGTCAGTCAATGTTGTGGGTGGGTCTATACATGAGGCAACAGGGTAGCCGCATTTACCCACCGAGTCTGGTATTGCCATAACCGTTATTGTCTTTTATTTATTTTGTAATCAAGTTTTACTGATCGTAAATATATTTTAGTTGCAGGTTTAGTATATAAAGTTGGAGTCGCACTGGCTGTCTCTGGAAGCATTCTTGCTGTGGCCTGCGTGATTCTCATCTGTGGATTAACAAAGGTAAACAAACAATCCTCATGCATGCAGGACATTCCTAAAGCCTTGTTCGCACTCACTTAACTTGAAAACGGAGGCGTTCGTCGTTCGCAATACCGACTTTCTCTCTCATAAACCCATTTAAATCAACCCCTTTCCCCTCTACATCCTCCTTCGCCACCCCCTACACACATGCACGGTCTCACCCAAGTCTCGTCTAGAATTTTGTATAGCGATAGTTGAAGCTCTTCGTTCGTACTTGCTTTTCATTCCTCACCCCTAGCCCTGAGGGCACAGCTCACCTAGTTAAGACATGGAAAGGACCTCTCACAACATTTAAGAGAGCTCCTCCTTGGAACAGCCAGCGCCACTTGAATTTACCAATGCGAAATCAGTATTATACCAATTTCACATTGGTAAATTCAAGTGGCCCTGGCCGTGCCAAGTGGGCTGGGCACCGTTTTATTAACCAATGCGAAATCGGGCCGACCTAGGCCGGGCCGGTATTTCGAGAACCGGCCCGGCTCACACCAATGGTACGGCCAAGACCGCTTTATTAACTAACGTGAAATCAAATTAGGACGGAGCCGTCCGGCGCCCTTAAATCAGAATGGTTTATGAATGGTGCTGCAGCGTAGCAGCAGAAAGTGGAAAGTGTCAAGTGCCACAAACCGACACGTGGCGGTGCTGTAAATCGCGATCAGCGAGCCGTGGAATTAACCAACGCGAAAGCGAGCCGGCCGGACCAGCACTGACCCCGATTGGTACTGGCCGGCCCGCCCCAGACCGGCCTGGCCGCTTTAATTTACCAATGCGAAATCGGTATAGGTAAGGCACACGTCGTTCGCATTACAGCTCTCCTCCCTCAAGTAGGAGGGACCAGACGAAGTTAGGAGAGGAGAGATGGTAATGTGAACAAGGCTTAAACAAAAAACCTAATCCACCAACACGCGAAACTTCTGAAGACAGCTTGACAGCTTGACACACCTGACATCACTCGTGCTATCCGTGCGTTTCTTTTGCTTGCAGTGCTAAATCAATTAGCTAAAGTAGCTGCTTGTTTTGCCTTCACTCTTTCTCTCTAATTTCCTGCGCTGCACCTATCCGATGTGTCTCTTCGTTTCGTACAGTGTTATATGCATCGGTTTAATAACAGAAGATGTGCTAGCTTGCCTGTCGAAACAGGACGGCCACAGGGAATCGTCGTCTCGTGCTTAGAGCGCCGAGAGTGCTATATATAATGAAAGAGGTGAAAACAGCCAGAAGTCATATAGTACAACAATCCGTTTTTTTTTTATAATGACTATCATAATCACTGGAACTCGCGCTGATCGTCTTTATTGTTAACTTGTCTCACATTCTACGTCATTATTTGTACCACCACTACCTTGTCCAGAGCGATCTGAGAAGCTTTTCCGTTTTTGAAATCCCTGTAAACTTCCGGATAGTAAACTACGGAACAATATATCAATAAAGACGTTCAGCATGAGTTCCAGTGATGATAATAGCGCGTAAGTGTAAGATTTAATAACGCTCAATACAGGTTCGGATTGTTCTACGATAGGACGTCTGTCTGGTATCACCCCTTTTATTGTATGTACAGTAGTCTGCATCCGTGCGGCGCACGAGCGACTACGAGTCCCTGTGATGATGACTACTTTCGGCCGACATAAAAAAAAAATTGATCATTATGAGCAGGCCTTACACCGCATCGAACATGTCAAACGTGAAAATGACTTTAAGCCTTAAGGCCTCTCCAGACAGAAGAAAATTTCGTGCAAAGCAATGCGCGGCTACGAGCCTACAAGGTCAAAATTGCTGCAATCGTATGGTTGGTGTTGCGTTAAGAACCAATATTGAAGTCTTTTTTACACCATACTGCGACTCCGTGCAGCCGCGAGCAGCCAGTCTGGTTAGGGCTTTAACCGGGTTGGCTGATCGCGGCTGCACGGCGACGCAAGATGGTTTACCAAAGACGTCAAACCGGTCAGTAAAATTGCCACACGCACAACTTGAGTGCAGCAATTTTGACCTTGTCAGGATGTTGTAGTGTCTGTGTATAGACACGGCTATGTAGTTTAGGTGATACTAATTTTATGCTGGTCACCTGACCAGCATCTCTCTCATGCAACCAATCCTGTTGTAGTATTTGCTGTGCATACCCATAGTGCATAGCAAACCTAGTTAATAAATAGACCTGCAGATGGCTCTGACAGCTGCTGCTCACTAGAACCCACAATTGTAATCATGTCCTATTATTGTTAGGTCATCAGACATTACAGGCGTAGTAACGCATCGCTTCGTACCAAATTTTATTCTGTTTGGAGACGGCCTAAGGCAAAACGTTTTCGCTCACGACGGTTTGGTCAATTACATACGAAACTCCAAAATGGTTGCTGTACATCGTATCGAATGTGAGCGTCAGTCGTGGCTCCGCCCCACATGCGCAGTCCAGCTTTTTCATAGTGCTTTGTCGTAAGACGAAGGTTTGGGTACATTCGCCAGACAAGTAATAAACGTCTCAAGGCGTCTGACGACATGTTTGATTGAGGCATGTGCAGTCGCTCCATCGAAACCCATGTTAAAGTATAATATATAATAAACAAAAACGGAACGTTAAATGTTTAGAGTAAGGGTCTAAAAGTCAAAACCTAGAAGGAACACGGATAAGCTTTGACAGTCAGGGTCTAGGTGTAAAATTTTGTAAGAGGCTGGTAAGCATTAGACCCTCACTACCCGGTGGTTAACTTATAGTTCTACTCTACTCGGACAGAACGTGTGTATGAACGGTTTTCGCAGGTTTTCTTTGTTCTTAGAATATTGTTATGTAACTTTAAGAACATAATTTTCTTGTGAAGTTTGGTTTTTTTTGTCTTTTGATGCTTTAGAATGTTTTATTATATTTCGTAGATTTACGGTAGAGGATAGCCAGTAACGCTCTCTGCTGCGAATACCCTGCCATGTTACAAAATCGAAGGATGATTTTCAACATAGAGCAAAGCAGCAAACTGGATCATCACATGGGTCATTGTAGGAGGATTTCCAGTTTTTCGTAAAAATGTATGTATTTCTGATCACCGTGTAGTAAGGGTCTAATGCTTACCAGCCACTTACAAAATTTTGTACCTAGACCCTTACTGTCAAACCTTGTCCATGTTCATTCTAGGTTTTGACTTTTAGACCCTTACTCTAAACATTTAACGTTCCGTTTTTGTTTATTAATTCGTGTTACTTTCAGAATTGCTGCAAAACTGTAAAACAGTGCAGTTAACGTTAAAAATTGAGAGTTTAACACAAAGACCCTACGCTGACTATCGCCAGTGTTAATTATGTAATCTTAGGGTGGCCGCACACCAAAGTCGACAAAACGTCTTTGCAAGACGAAACGTCGCGAGACGTCGCATCTGGTGGAAAGACCCTGTCACACGTAACTAGAAGGAGCTTCGCTTTGTTGTCATGAGACGCCTAAATACGCCCAAATACGTCTCGCGTCTCATCCAGTGTGTGGCGCTCAACTCATTCCTATGATTGTGGAGATTTCTGCAGCACGCTGAGACAGGTTACAACAAACTGTTTTTGTCGTGCAACTAAGCGTCTAATTTGGTGTGCTTTACCACAGCCATCTACAGTAAAGGCCGGATCAGCTTTGCCTTTCACAATGCTCCGCTAGAAGGCGTGACAAATACCGACGCGAAAAGTTTGCCAAGTGGCGTCATCGGTTGACAGAATTTGGAACCCTCGTCGGTTAGTTTGAAATTTCGTCGCTTGGTGTAGAGATGGCAGCACCTAGCAAACTTGTGCTTGCTTCTATGTCAATGGTTGATTTTACGCGGCTATTTTGTCTTAATCTGATCCGGCCTTTACCGTAGGTGGCTGCAGTGGCTTTACTTTGTGAGTGGACACAACATGTTAAACAGATCGCATCAGAGACCTTAAGGGCGCCCGCGCACACAGCGGCTAAGCCAATGAGAATGCTTACGGTATATGTAGCAACGTGCATTTGGCCACTGCGGCCAGACAGTTACGACGGCCACTGGAATCCCGAGCGCCGTGCAATCGACCACCGGGCGACAATACTTGTTCGACGTTCATTTTTCACCACGTGATCGAGAATTAGCAATGAAAAACGGAGCCCTAAGATAAAATGTTTTGTCGTAAGCTATTTTGTTCGATGAGATTTGCAGCCGGCCGAAGCAAACACGGCAGTGTTGCTCCTTATACAGTAAATCATTGCGATTTCTTTGTAAGGTCGTCACGGAAAGGTCGTCGGAAAGGTCGTCACGGAACGGGACGGAGCAGTATACGTGGATCCTCTAATTTACATGCTTTTAATTCAAACAGAAATTTGACGGCCTGCAACGCGACGTGACGGAACGGAACGTAGTAGGGTGATACAAGCTTTGCGGTGTCTGTTCGGCTGACTAAAAAAATTCGGCGAGGCGGCTGACGTCAGCGCCTTAGGGGAATAGACAGCTGCTGAACTGAATTCAATCCAACTAAGCATACAAACACTCACACGTAACATGGGGAAACAAGCTCCACTCCTGTAGGTCAACATGTGACGGCGGCGGCCCTAGTTACAGCTACGGTCGATTTAATTGACACCACAAGTTAAAAGCAGGTTAAACAAACCTGTTTAAAAATATTATAATAAGAGTCGATTTATTTTCTCTTGCGAACATGGCGAGCGATATGGCTACTAACTGTCTAACGCCAGTGAATAATTTGTTGGTCGCAGTTCCACGACGCGTACGTATATGCGATCCGTAAAACCAGTGGCTACTAGCGTTTCTAGCTTTTTAATCTGCTGCGATGGCACGGCCTGGAGGTGCCCATCTCTCATTTAAAGATGAGCCCACTATGATTCTTCCATCGGCTTCGTTTTTAAGACCCGCAGAATAATTTAAGCAAGTTGGCAGCCATTGGTCAGTTGGTGGTGACGTCAGCCGCTGACGAAGGCTACATAGTTACCAGTGATAGGTCCGTGGATGGATGACGTCAGTTGGCTGAAGAAAAAAAAAATAACGAACTTCGTCCGTTTGCTGCGAACAAAAATCTTTGATTATTTTTAGTGGAGAATTTTCTTGACGGATTCGTCTCATTTTCGAACTTAGGCCTAGAAATGTGCCATAGAATCTGTGTACAAAATTTGACAGAAATCCGATAATTCGTTAAAACGTTATAGCGCGAACACACAGACAGACACCCACCCAGACAGAAATACAGGCAGACAAACCGTTCGTATAAGAGTCTACATCGACTCTAATAATTAATACACGGCAATAAAATTCAAATTTTTCATTTCGAATGCCCATAAAAGCTTGACGTAACACTCTTCAGTTGAACGTACGACAGTTGTTTGGAAATGGCAAAGACCATTTTAGACTTCTGTACGGCCGAAAAGTTTCAGAAGACTATTGCAACGACTTTGTCCGTCCTTCCGTCCGTAGCTTTTTTTTTTTTTTTTTGCAAATTCAGAACGTTACCAGATAAAGACAAACTGTTTCACCATTAGGTAGAGCAACCATAAATTAGTTTTAAAAAACACGGCAAATTAAAACATTGTTGCGTCCTTTTAGCTAACAGGCTCTCTCGACGTAACTCAATTAAATATAAACCTTTCGTTGTCGCATTAAACACTACAGGAAAACACGCAACCGTAAAAACAAAAGCATTTCGTTAACGACATACATTAGCTTCATTAAAATAGTCTCGATACCGTGTTGCATGGATGAATAGGTCTACTCTCGAACAAATTCTCCCGCAACATCCTTTCTGGTGAATTAGTGCATGGTGCAAATTTCGTTTAGTTAGTTTTTTTTTTTTTTAATCTTGACAAACCACCTAGAAATATACACCAGCCTATGGTAAGAAAAAAAATATTAAACCTTTCAGTCACGGTGTTCAAAAAAAAAAGGAGCTACAGGATGGGCGAAAACGTTAGTCTTATAATTTAAGCCCCAACTCCATTTACGCGAGACCAGCAGCCAAGCTAGCCACGCTACACGGACTAGCGTGACGTTTTTCTCGCTGACCCGCCCGACTAAGGCCCGTATTCTGAACGCTAACTAAAACTCGTACTTGACTTGAAATGACGTCACACCTATTTAGTGCCATTCACCACCAGAACTTCTTTTGGATACATTTGGAAGAAATCGGGTGGTGAATGGCACTTAATAGGTGACGTCATTTCAAGTCAAATGACGTCATACCTATTGAGTGCCATTCACTACCCGATTTCTTCCAAATGTATCCATACGAAGTTCTGGTGGTGAATGGCACTCAAGAGGTGTGACGTCATTTCAAGTCAAGTACGAGTTTTAGTCGGTGTTCAGAATACGGGCCTAGGTCTCGCTACTCGATCCTCAAATTCCGTTCAAGCGAGCATTCTGGGCGAGTTTACGTAAGGACTACTTTTTTAGTAGCTTTTACTTGCCCAATGCTAAATTTGCTGGCTGCTTCTCGCCTTTACCGGAGCATGCGGCTTTCGAGTTTTCGCATGCGGCATGCGTAGTAACCATGGAAACAACGCGGACGCAAATCTCCTCCTCGTGCCTCGCGACACGATGTACGATGGGTGCAAGATGTCAGCGTCGATTTATGACAACAAGAAAACAATTTTTACCGCAGTGCAAGACGACGGAATGCTTTTCGAATGCCGGCATTCGATTGTTTGCCTTCGATTCGATAACCCCGAAAGGGACGCCATGTTGGATTTTGAATTCTCGGTGCGAGTAGCTATTTATTCTACCGTCGTTTGATCATTGCTAGAAGCTGTTCTCTGAGGGAGAATAGCAAATTTTGGCAAGAGCGTGAAATGACAACAATGTTGTAGCTATGTTTAAAATTACTGTTGCACTTTGTTCTTTATTGGTGTTGTTATTTAATATATAGTTAATTTGTTGTCTATTACCGCATTCATTTAGTAGAAACGAGAAACTAATCGTAAATGGATAAAAAGTTGACTAGCAACTAGCGTTCGGCGAGCGAGAAGGTCTTGTCTCGTAAATGCGCCCTCAGGCCACTTGGCTAGCACTGCGGTATACTAGCGTGACTCTGATTGGCTCTGAGTGGCTCTAAAATAACATATTTTTCCTCATAGCTAATTACTGCAAGACTTTCAGATTCATACAATAGCATTTTCGGAATCAGTGAATTATTCTCTTGTTTTTCATAACGAACGCAAGTTTCCCAACTTTTGTGAGAAATGAACGATCGTTTTTAGTGGTGATTTAGCTCTGCAGCCTGTGGCCTGTTAAAAAAGGGTTAAAGGGTTTAACGAGCGTTAACCACTCCTGGTCATCTGCCCGAAGCCCTAAGGCCCTATGTCTGCAACAGCCAGATTCCCAGGCGGTCACCCACCCAAGTATCAATCCAGCCCAATGCTGCCTGTGGCCTGTTTTGATCGGAGACGAACAATAGCGCGTTTCACGATTTGAACCTAGTCGGCATGCCATTTCTTGGCCCAGATGATTAAATGCACGCCTATCTACGTGCCAAGTCTTTTTTGTTTGTCTAACAATTAAGTACTAAGCTAAACTTAAGTGGCGAACCGATCGACTGCCGGGATACGCAACGGCTTGTTTATGGCGCCATTTTGCCTGAAACGTCATCGACTCCCTCTTCCTGATTGGTTGCCAACAGAGCGAGCTCAGCGAGTTGACCCAAACGCAATTAAAATCAACCATTGGCATAGAAGCAAGCGCAAGTTTGCTAGGTGCTGTCCCAAGCGGCAAAATTTCAAATTAACCGACGAGGGTCTCAAATTCTGCCAACCGATGGAGCCACTTGGCAAACTTGTCGCTTTGGTATTTGTGTCGCCTTCTAGCGGAGCATTGTGGAAGGCCGAGTAGAAGCGCGACCGCGAGAGACGGCCTCGCTTGCCTTGGCGAGACGTTGTAGCTCGCGTATCGCATATATGGAGTTTGTTGCGCTAGTCCACGCTTTGCAGCTTTGGTTTGGCGATACTCGCTATCTGGCTGCTCTCGCGTAAATGGAGTTTGGGCTTTAAGGTGTACTGTGAGGGGCCTATATACGGGGACCCCGAGCAAAGTGAGCAGGAACATCCTAGTGGGTAGCGTCCTCATCTCCATGCCAAGTCAATGACGGTTCGAATCCAGCAATTTCCTAAATTATGGGACTTAAAAAAAACATCATGATTAATTCGTGAATCAAAGGGTTGCGTATCAATGTGTTCCGTAATCAAAAGTTGCTCCATAGTCGAAACTGAACTCCAAACTATTTGCTGAATAAAGCGGGTTGCGTATCAACCGTAACCCACTTTATTCAGCAAATAATTTGGAAAATCTCCGTTCCATCCACATCCAGCTGTACGAAAAGTAATGTCGAACTGGTGTCCACTGTAACGTCCTAAAAATGTCTTCGAAATCTTACATAAGTTGTATTTTTAAAGATTTGGAAGACATTTTTAGGACGTTACTGTGGAAACCAGTTCGACACTACTTTTCGTACAGCTGGATTTGGATGGAACGGAGATTTACCACCACAAGCCGCCATCTTGCGTGCCTGTCCGATTCGCGTGCGACGGAATTACGTCACAGTGTCGATTATTAAGCGATGATGAAAAATGAGCAGTTTTCCAAGAGCCCAAGAAACCAACGATGAAAAAGACGGGGGGCAGTCGGGAATTGGAGGAGCGCGTGTTGTGGGTGGAGTCTGTGTATTAGTTTTACGGCTATTTTACTCGTTTTAACTGCCATACAGATGAACTTGTGCTGAGTTCTGTTTTGGTTTGAAACTTGACTCGAAAAGCGTATAACAAAATTTGTCCCCAATAATTTTTTTAGAAGATTGAAAATAGTTTGGTTTACTGTTCAATTAATGTTTTTTTTTTTTGTTTGTTTATTGTTTTTCTTTTTTCTTTTTTTTTTCAGAAAGCAGGCGGGCTTGTCGTACCTTGGCTTTTCGTACGAGTGCTTGTCACGATACTCATTTTAGGCGGCATTGCTTACCTGTCAATTGTCGATGTAAGTAGGACACGCTAAAAATAGTAAAAATTAAGTGCAAACAAAATTCAGACCAGAGCAGTGTTGCCAGATTGGGGATTTTACCCCAGATTCAGAGGTTTCGACTGCCGTTGTGGGTGAAAACGGGGGTGGGAAATATTTGGGGAGAAAACCGGGAGTGAAAAAAAAATGAGGGTAATTCTAAGGTGGCGGAATTTATTGGTTTTAATTCCGTGTTACCCTGTTATCATTTGTTAGTCATTACTCTAAAGAAATATCTTTTAACACAACAAACAAGCCACGTGCCTCCTAATTATTTAGTAAAAATTTGGTACTTCCTGGTGCATCTGAAAGCAAGCCCTAAGAGCAATTGCTGCCACTAGATGACGCCACGGTAGTGTATAAAGAAGCTACCGTGGCGCCTTCATGGGGCAATTACATCCATTTTGACATGCATGTTTGACTTTTGGATCACTTACACAATAACTAAACACAAGAATTGAGGTAAGAATACGTTACGTACGTCCGATATAACAATTTAATTACTGCATCACCAAAACACGACACGGAAGTCGCCATTGTTTTGCTGGAACGCGCAGAAATTAATGCCGACAGACAGATCTCTTCGATTTCGACTCGAAGCCGATTGAGATAGCTCTATTGACTGTGAGGAGCTCAAGCGTCTGGCGGCCTTAGCTGGCCGGCAATGTAGTGGCCACCTAAGGCCATCAGACGCTTGAGCTCCTCACAGCCAATACAGCTATCTCAATCGGCTGCGAGTCGAAATCGATGACTACCATCTGTCGGCATTAATTTCTGCGCGTTCCCGCAAAACAATGGCGGTCTCCGTATCGTGTTTTCGTGATGCAGTAATTAAATTGTTATATCGGACGTAAGTAACGTGTTCTTACCGCAATTCTTGTGTTTAGTTATTGTCTAAGTGATCCAAAAGGCAAACATGCATGTCAAAATGGATGTACTTGCCCTTTAACCTTTACATCTTTCTGCCAAGCGCGCGAGGACGTTTCACATTTTTACTGAATAATTAAGGAGGCACATGGCAGAAAACTACAAAGGTTAACGATCTTACTGTCACTAGATGGTGCCACGGAGGTTTCTTTATATTCTTTTGCTTGCAGTGAGCAAGCGCTAGAGAGAAGCGCTAGATGCTGCAAACTTTCGTTTGGTGGCAATCGGCCTTTAGTGTCTTGCATTGATTTTCGACACCATTTGATGTGTTTTGCTGTTTTATGTATTTTTTTTTGGTTTTTAGGCCGACAGCGAGTACCTAACACTGTTTATTGTTTGGTGAACACCATGCTGAGGTTTAGAATCGTTACCGGTACTATTTTGTTCGCAAATGTCAGTTCCGAAGGCACCATCCTAAGTCTTCACGAAATTGTTTTTTTGCCTTTTTCAAGCTTGGACCAGTATCACCAAGAATTTATATAGGGTTGGGGAGGAGAATTTGTGACCGAGACCCCATACTGAAACGTCTTAGATAAATTTGCATTAGTTCAGTCTTAGTTTATAGAGGGCGCCACGTGTTTTATGTGGGAATTTCTACTCAGATTTTAGCCTAAAATTAAACTAAACTAAACGAAACTAGCTTGTATTTAATTATTATTTAGCCTAGCTAGTTGTAATTTAGTTTACTTTAGATTTGGGCTGAAAAATGAGCAAAAATTACCAGATGGAACATGTGGCGCCCTCTGAAAACTCGGACTGAACTAACGGGGACGAATCTAAGGTATTTCAATAGGGACTTTTTAGAGTGACAAATTCTCCTCCGAAACCCTATAAATTCTTGGCATCACCTCTAGCTGTTGTAAGAAGGTTGCCTGTAGCTTGTCACAAGAAGGTTGCATTTTGTTTACAAGACCACTGAAAAGTTTATGACGTCATACTGCATCGTGGTCGTCGCAGAATTGTTTTGGATAATGCCGTTGGCCTTCGCTTCTACCACGGGAAACGTGCGCTTACATCGATCGATAGTAAAGTTGTTGGGATTGCTAAGTCAGTCACGCCATCTAGCGTTGGCGGTTGAAAACTTTCGACCTTGGCTGCCATCGCGGATTGGTTTCACTTTCGTTTAAAGGTACATTCCGGTCAGCGCCATTTTTCGCAATCCTCCACATCAAGTATACGACCCCCAAAGTTCTATTTACTTAGCGTTAGTCAATCCCTTACAAAAAATCCGTTTTAAAATATGGCGTCTAGGAGATTCTCTGTTGAATATATTTATTAGCATACTGCGATTAAATATGATGCTTTGCGTGCTTATAATAACCGTGACGTTTCATCTGTATTTGCGCTTGTACTAAATTTTAAAGCAACATACCGCCTGCCTTATAACCTTCCGCTTGCCTCACAACACCCATGTGATGATCACATCCGCGTATTTACCACAGCTAAGGTCAACTGAGACGATAGCTTCGTTCCACGCAACGAAAACGTAGCTACTGTCTCAATTGGCATTGCGCCTAATAGTCCAGCCAGCGTGAACCCATTGATTGTGTCGTCACAAACCGGAATGATTCTCGTATTTTAAAATGACAATTTATAATTTTCTAGGCTAGTGTCTTATAATTTTGCTTCGGCGATCTATTGGAATAATTAATTTTAATTTGTACCGCATTAGTCTATTAGATTTTAGATCTCATGGTAATTATTAGAAAATTAGTAGATGTACGTCATGATTATTGTACCCGCGCAATGCATGATTTACTGACGGATCGTTAGTGAATAAAGTTCCATTATATTCAACAGAATATCTCCTAGACGCCACATTTAAAAAAAGATTTTTAGCAAGGGAAAGACTAACGGTAAGGAAATAGACTTTTGGGGCCGTACTTAATGTGGAGGATCGAAAAAAAATGGCGCTGGGAGGTATATCCCTTTAATCGTTTGCTAATAATTACCATGAGATCAAAAATCTAAAAGACTAATGCGGTAAAAATTTTACTAAAATTATTTATGCCAATAGATCGTCAACGAAAAATTATAATATACTAGCCTAAAAAATTATAAAGCGAGATATTAAAATACGAAAATCATTGCGGTTTGCACCGACCCATTTTTTTGCATTTATCCTGTTTCGTCTACTACGTCCAATGCCAACTGAGACAGTTGATGCGTTCCTCGCTGGAAGGAACGCAGCTACTATCTTAGTTGGCCTTGCATTACTATACACCTAGTCTAGCGAAACGGTGCGATGATAATGCGCATGTGGCGATCGGCGCGTGACTGTTAAAAAGCAGGCGGAGTGTACCTTTAAGATTATGGGAAATTCACTAACTAAACATCTTTTGTTGCAAAAGTACGTGGATTTTACGGAAGACGATCGTGTTAGGGTAAGTTCCTAAATGAAGATAGTTCACTGAATCAGTCCTAATATATAGTTCCTGGCTACGAAGGTAGAAGAGTCTTGGATCGCATTTGATAGCAGTAAAATACGAAATTGGGGAAATTTTGGTTGACACATTCTTATTATTGACCTGTTCCGTAGCACGGAATTCTCATAAATGTTCGTCTAATCTTTCTGAATGCTCGTGAAACAATTCATTTTAACAAATGGTTATTCATATAAAACATACCTCACTGTTACAGCAACTAGTTTTGAACATGGTTTTAGCGTTAAACACTTTACAAGTTTTTTAACAACTTTTTTAAATCCTACGTAATCCTTACAAGAATTTTATAATCAGTAAATAGAACTGAAGAAGCCCAAAACACCATAAAGGTAAAACTTCAAGTTTATTATTTTAACAACTTTTGGCAATGTGTACCCGATAATAAAATGCACGCTCTCCCTCTGAGAAAATTTCACTTAACGCTGTAACTCGCCCTCTGAAAGTTTCATGAGCTGACCGAGGCTGACATTTTCAACATATTAATAACAAATTATTAATAAACCTTAGCCATCTCGTGAAATGTCCGAACCACACCACAGCTGCTCCCAATATAATCTACGTACTTCAATACGTGGCTAGGAACGTGCACAGTTTCTTCGTCCAAGTGGAATTTTCACACAATGGGGAAAAATACCTGGTCTACCATTTGTGTGAAAATGGCATCCATTCCTCTTAAATCCTCCAATGGAGTCATCTTAGATTCCACTTGTCTTTAACCCCGTTTAGTTTATAAGAAAGTGTTGATGATAAATTCTCTGCAAATAACGGTTTTTAAGAAACAGAAATTAGCTGTAAATATTAGTAACTAGAGGAAACCCGTGCTATGCACGGGGCCGGTCATGAATTAAGTTTACGGACACATTTCCCGGGACATTTTTCCGGCATTCTTCCCGACGACTTGTCAGATTGATCGACCACTTATGCCTGGCTCCTGTTTGGCTGCAGGTAGAATGGGAGAGCGCATGTGCAATCCGGGCACGAGGAGGGGAGAAGTGATTGTTCGGCCCGACGACTTGTCAGACTGAACCTTTGTTGAGTTGATCGACCACTCATGCCTGCCTCCTGTTTCCATGCAGGTAGAGTGGGAGAGTGCATTTTCAATGCCGGAGTGAGGAGGGGAGAAGTGGTTTTCCTTTTAGCCTTCCCTTTTGCTTTAGCATTCCCTTTTGCTTTAGCCTTCTTTTTAGCCTGGATCAAGGATTATAATGTGGATAAACGAAGAAACACAATATAGCCAACATTGTGAAAAACAAATTTCTGTTCACTTGTCATCCTTAGGTGTTCACAACATTGGCTCCATTGTCTTTCTTTGTTTAAAGCGTTTTTACTTTTATTTTTTTCTATTTTCTAATTGCAGGGATTTGTTTATCAGCTCTACATTCCGGGAATAATAGAGAATATTTTAATGGTAAGTAATCCCTTCAAGTAACTGTATATCCTAAATGTGTTCGAATCAACAAATTGGTTTCAGAAACTCGCTTTGATGTGAAAATGTGTCTGACGCCGCCACAAGAAATAATCCCTATAAAGCTTAATATGAAACAGTTATGGTTTTATACATTTTAAATGTTACATTTGTTTTTTATTTCAAGAAAAAGTAGGAAGCAGCTCGCGTCTTTATAGCTAATGTTGTCGATGTGTGCTTCTTTCGTTAGTGCGGAAGGATATGTGACATTATGTCGGTGAGTTGTCTGCAGATTAACTGTGGAAAAAAACTACAGAGCAGGCTACTTTCGCGTGGCCTCTTCTTATACTGATAAAGTCGGAGTTCAACGTATGTTGACTTACGGAGTTTAACGGAGTTCACTCACGGCGGGAAGCAGAGGAGATTTTCATCCAGTGATGGTGTCTGTGTGTGTGTCTGTATGCACGGTAACTTTTGAATAAATACAGATGCAAACCTATTTACGTTGCCTTTTGGACTCACGTAAGTTATTCAGTGTTACTTAACGTTAATTACTCCATACACCTAGTCTGACACTAGGCCCGATCGATTTTCCTTTTCGTCAAAACTCCCGTTTGCTTCTGCGCTAACAAAAATCGTCTGACTTGGGTGGCCATGCTTTTACTAAGAAAAAAAAAATTGTTGGTTTTCCTATCGTTAAATGATGAGAATTTGGTGAACTTCTAGGTGTCGGACTAAGGACAGCCTACTAGGTGGTTTCTATATATTTGTAGTTAGGGTACGGGCTAAGATACACGTAAACCTACTGGTGGAAACCAACTAAAGCCAGAAGAACTAAGAGAATCGTAAAACTTGATTTTCGGCTTTGCATCTTGTAATTGCTAAAAGGGGGGAAAAAAATCTTGTCAATTTGGACCAAAAAGATGCAATATCTCACCCAAATAAAACTTGTTAAGGATTCCCACTAAGCTGTTCGGCCGTTTGAAGTCGTGATATGTAACACCTAGGGATGGGTTGGTTTCATTTTTTTTTTTTATTTCGGTACCGGTTTCGGTTTTCATGCCCAAAAAAACCTCGGTTTCGGTTTCGGTATCGGATTTTGCCACCATCCACCCCAACCAGATGTTCCTAATTTTTTTTCTTGCAACATTTGTATTACTAGCTTCAACTTACTCCTGCTTTCACTATCAGCAGCGTCATAGACCATGGGTATAGCTCTGCCACCATTTTCCTTTACTATTTTCGTTTTAATAGCTAGGAGCTTGGCTGTCATTTATACGTAGAAAATGATAATTATTAAAAAAATGTAAAACAACTAATCATTTTTTTTTTATTTTCGAACACCGTACGAAAAACCGACACAAAATCCGAATCGGTTTCGGTGTCGGTTTTCAGTAAACACCGAAAATTCGGTTTCGGTTTCGGTTACCGACCCATCCCTACTAACACCAAGCTCTTTCACCAGATTCATCCAACCGACTGTGACTTCAAACGTAAAATAAAATATTTGAAAATCGCTCAGTAAACAAATTTCTCATTTTTCATTTAACTTTCTAACTTTCTAACTTTGCAGGATTAACTTGGTAAAAGAGCTTGGCCTTAAATATCACAACTTCAAATGGCCAAAGAGGTAACGAGGGAATCATTAAAAAGCTTTGTTTTGGAGAGATTTTAAAATATATTCATTCACTACCTTTTTTTACGGAAAAGGGGTTAAGAGGGTCAAGCAAACGAAGCAAAACATTTCTGTGGATTTTACTTTTTCTACGTTGATCAGAACTTATGGTAAATATGACGAAAGATCTCTGAGTAGCCGTTCCAGCCATGCTGCATCCCGACAGTGTCTACAATTGCAATGACGCTCTGAAGAACAAATAAACTCTATGAAGCAAGAATCAGACAAAAGAGTGAGCTATGCGACTTTACCTAGTCGTAATTATTCAGACATCGTCAAGACAACAATAATCATAATCAAATGAAACGGTTGCGAAAATAAAATATTGAGAAACTGGCCACTTAACCTATTGTTGACGTGGCATTTATTACACATCTGCAGGCTAGTTGAGTTGAGTTTAATACAGAATTAAAAAAAAAGAAGTGATATTATATAAAAAACCAAAACTGGTAAAAGGGACCGCCAAGTTCTGAATGGTTCGGTCCTTCAAAGGAGTGATCTCAAAACGTTCGCCAAGTTTATCGCACCGAATAATACTTTGGACGTTAAATGAAAACTTGAACATTACTTCCGAATGTAACAATGTTCTGGTTTTCTTTACCTTCGAATTATTGGTCAGTGCATTTAATTTGGGGAGTGTTGATATCACTCCTTCGAAGGGCCGAACAATTCGGAACTTAGCGGTCCACTTTACCAGCTTTGGTTTTTTATATGATTTAATATTGCAACTAAAAAAGACTTTATGCGTAATACGAAAGCTAAAAGAGTACGCATCACGTCTAGTTGTTCTTGTTGTTCGGTTTCTTCATTTGCCTTCGATTGTAAGTTTTTCTTATTTTAGTCGACAAGGAGGAACTTTGTTTATCTTATTTGAAGCCGAATTGATTCCAGTGTGTTATTTTTTCTTTGCAGGTGTACGGTTTCTTCATTGTCTATTCTTGGCATGAAGAAGCTGCGAAGGAATCTAACAACAGGGTAAACAAACTATCAATATCTGTAGTTGCCTGTCTGTCAAAAATGAAAATTATGATATAGCCTACCTGAGGTACCGTAAAATTTCTAATTTTAAATTTGTGATTTTGAATTTTTAAACTTTAAATTTGAAATGTTTGAGTTTTTCAATTTGTATTTTTTTTTAATTTTTCATTTTTAACTAAATACAGATGCAAACCTATTTACGTTGCCTTTTGGACTAATATGTCAGACTGCCTGAGCGGGGAATCGAACCAAGGACCTTTGAAATCAAAGGCCAAGGCCTATGGCTGAGCCAGACTGACACGGCCTGCTCTAAAAGGCAACGTAAATTTTTAAATTAGAAATATTTTTATTTTGTAATTTTTTTAAAGTAATAATTAGTACTTTTTTTTTACATTATTTAAAATTCCTATTTTTAAGAGTTAATTTATATACGTTTTTTTTGTTTATTTATTTTTTTAATTAAAATTTTTTAAACTTTTGCCTGACCTGGAAACATTTAACGAAACCTTCCACAGTTTAATTTAAACAAACCGTACTTGTTGTTAGTGATAGTTATCCCTGTCATTCGCGTAGCATAAACCGAATTTGTCTCGCGCGCTGCGTATGGCTTTCGTACGTAAGTACGTACAACAAAAGATTCACTTTTTGGGGTGCACTAGGTAATTATTTATTCGGTTTACAGCTTATTCGACAGAAAATTCAATTATTCGCTATTTGCTCAAATCTAATTTTGGCCGAAAACGGATTTTGCGTATCATATTCGGTCGACTAATTTGTATTTTTCGAAGGAATTGTTTGGGACTATCCAGCAGTGTAATATCTTGATCAACCTTCACGAATGTGAATTGTGTGGCACTCGCCATTGACCATTATCTCCTCGCCAAGTAGAAACAATTTTAGCAGTTATCCTGCCCTGCTACTTAATGCTTAACTATTGTTTGCATTAATCTTACTCTCCAATCAGCTAGTGGCTAGCGACAGTATTGCACACTTGTTTGGAGAGCCCTTGCAATTCTGCACACAACGCCGCAAACCGCTTGTTTTCTAGCTATAACGGTTCCCGAGATATGACAATTTAAGCCTTGGGGTTTGTTAATCAGTCGCCATGTGGAGAGTAGCTATAAAATCCAAGTCGCCAACTACTGAATTATCCTCGCCAATTAGCGACCGACATTGGTTAAGGTTGGTCTTGATATTGAAACACATTAACGACATCACACAAAAACTTGAAATCAGTAAGGAAAGTAATGTGTAGTCTTATGCAAGATTTAAATTTGGAATATGTTCACTTACAGAGGCTTTAAAACAATTATTCCTGTGACAGTAAATAACCCAGATGCACATCTTGAATTTTTTTTAATGTAATTCTTGATGTCAAAGCGCATGTAAGTCAGTGGTATTCCGATGAAAAAAAAAATCAGCCGAATAATTCAGTAATCGGCTATTGGCTCCGCGTGGATTGCCTACGATTGAAGCCTTCCCTCCAGCAAAACTAAAACAATTAATACCTTCGTTCCTATTCAATAGTTTTCCACCAAACTTGGCCAGATAGTAGACAAGTGTGAAAGGCATATTTACACTGAAAATCTTGAAATTATGAGCAATTTTTGTTTTAGCATCGCTAACTGGTTTCGATCTCCGTAACGACGTTCAATATTCGTATAAGTTTGGGTTGGGCAATAAAAACATCTAGTCCTTGACAATAGGTTCATTGACGGTGCCGCCCTCTGGCGGCAATCATGAAAAGCAGGTACTAATTACCCAAATATTTATTATCGACGGATAAAGAGTGACATTTATGCTCTACCCACAAAAAATCCAGAAAATTCGTGGGGAGGTTCAGATGGTACACAGTTATGTGTACTATCAGTGTGTCTTCAGTCTTCAGTATTCTTTACAGCAAGAGTTCAATTAGAGATAAATACTATCTGGACCATCCACGGTAGAGAGTTCAACAATAGTATGTTTTCTTCCTCTCTGGATGGCGGCACAGTCCCATATTTGTTTGATTGTTTGCCTATATTTTAGTCATTAGGTTTACGTTTGGGTAATTAGGCATATATTTGAGTAATTATGCTTATATTTACACTATTTGAGGCATTAGGATTATATCTGCGTAAGTAGGCTTCTATTTGAGTAATTAGGCTTATATTTGCGAAATAAGGCTTATATTTGAGTAATTAGTCTTATATTTGAGTCTTTAAGCTTATTATTTGCGCAACAGGCTAACATGTGAGTAATTACACTTATAATTTGCTTTAGCAAACATTAACTGAGCATTTTTTTAGATACTTAGGTGCCCAAAGTAAGCCAAGAATGCAAAGTAATTCTCTCCTAGAGTGTGGAGTGATCAAAAATCACTAATGGAACTCTGGTGACCTTTAGATGGAATTTCCTAAATTAGCAATCTTCTTTTTCTGTACTTAGTTTGGCCTGTATTGACTTTTCGAGTAACATAAGTCACAAGGTGAAGGTTTAACGAAACTAGTCAGAATTAAAGCCTGTTTTTGTGATATGACAAGACACACAGTAATCTGAGAGAGAAAAAAAGAAAACAGCATGACTGGGAATCAAATCCTAATTTTCCGATTACTAGTCAGTGCTCTACAAACTGCTTCACCTTGTGATTTAGCGTTTAAGTGACTGCATTCACTGCTAGCGTGAATGCCAAGAATGAAGCAATTCAGTCTTAGGGCACGTTTACGCAACGACAGTTTTCTCGCTCACTAGCTTTTACTTGATCCAGTAAAGGCTGCTTCTCGCCTTTACTGGAATATGCGGCTTTCGAGTTGTCTATCCGTGTTAGTAACCATGGCAACGACACAGACGCAAATCTTCTCCTCGTGCCTCGTGACACGACGTACGACGCTTGCAACATTTGAGCGTCGATTTATCACAACAAGAAAACAATTTTTACTGCAGTACAAGACACGGACTGTTTTTCATATGCCGGCATTCGATGGTTTGTCTTCGATTCGATAGCCACGAAATTGACGCCATGTTGGATTTTGAATTCTCGCTGCGAGAAGCTATTTATTCTACCGACGTTTGATCATTGCTGGAAGCTGTACTTGAGGGAGAATAGCAAAGTTTGGAAATAGCGTGAAATAACAACAATCTTGTAGCAGTGTTTAAAATTACTGTAGCAATTTGTTCTTTATCCGTGTTGTTATTTATAATACATACAATTTGTTGTCTATTAACGCATATATTTAATAGCAACGGGGAACTAATCATAAATAAATAACGATTGCCTAACAAATAGCATTCGACGAGCGAGAATGACTTGTTGCGTAAATGCGCCTTTATCCAGATAACCTTTGTGAGATAGTAAGGGAGTGGACGATAAGTTACGAGCCAGACAGAATTTTTATTCGCTCCTTCCTGCATAGCTAGGAGACTATGCAGATAGCATCACATATTAGGCATCGGAGACAAGGTTTCCACTTGTACCGACCCTGGGTTCCTAGCTAACTGTAACTGTAGCTAGTTGTAACTAGCTGGTGTTGCCTCTCCAATACCAACTAAGGATCCATCATTCAAGCTGTAGTATTGACACTCGCAAAAACAATGGGGTTCCTACTACGTCTTTACGTCACGTGACTGGACAGCAAGCGTGAGCTGGTTCCAGCTGGTTGAGCAGGGACAGGCTCCCAACCGGGCTGTTTTTGCACGGTACTTGGTGGTGCGCAACAGCCTTGTTAACGGCATGGTGCATTACGGACTGTCAGTTCTGTGAGTTGCGCAATGCATTAATGTAAGCCGATACACCCTCTTATACATATAACCCTCTTATCTGTATGGTTGTGGCTTTTAGGTCAAAACTTCAAAAGGCTGAACAAGCTAGCTCGAATGGAGACTGTAGCCCGGGGTCCGCCCAGGTAGCTCCGTTGGAAGGGCGCCGTGCTAGTGAACGGAAGGTCGACACCGGTTCTAGTCCCAGTGTCCCAGTTTGGATAATTACCCTTACTGTCTTTCTTATATTTGTAATGTCACACGACCAGTCTTTAATGCTCTGACTTTTCGATTCAAAATAAAAGAGTTGATTTTTGTATTGTGCCTGAATCATTTGTTTTGCATCTATTTCGTCCCCGGGAACTTTTGTTGTCATCATTGTATATTTTTACTGTTATTGTATGTTTGTTAACTCAAATGAAATGGCTTGATTGTTCCAGGTTCAGGATAATCCAATGTACGCCAACGAGATGTATTGAACAAGAAGAAAATATCCACCTATTTCCTGCTTGTAACCCCCAAGCCACGCAATAATATTTTAAAATTACTACAGGGATGCGCTGGTGTTATAGATTATTTTGCCTATATCCTCGTATAGCAGATACAGAATTCGCTTTTTTTCCCTCTGATTTGAGCCAAATTTTCTGTTTATTTCAGTATTGTATTTTTTCATTAATTCGGCCAATTTCCTCCGAGTTTGTCATTTCTCATTCAAACCCTATTTTCGAGAGCTATTCATGGAGCTAAAACCAAGACAGTAACACGAAGTGTCGCCTATTTCGGGCACCAAACTGTAAAATGTTCGTTGGTTGGTTGTTTCATAGCTATTTAGTTGGGGTGAAGCCCAAACGAAGTCATTTCAAGAAATAAAATCACACCTGAACCACCTTTTCTTTTGCGATGAAACGCTTTTCTCGGCGACGAGTCCCTCTCATGAACCTCACGGGACCTTCTTACAACAATATTGAGGGCTTGGTGCACCATCAGCTCACAGCCGAGTTTGACAAGAAGTGGAATCTCCTTGGAAGCGATGTTATATAGATCAGTGGTCTGCTTCTCCAAGCGCGTCCTTTCGAATTTTTGTTTACATTTGGTGATGTGAGAACTTGTTTTTTCTTCCGTGTTGTGAGTGTATTTCTGAAGAAGAAGAACGGTATTTTTTTCCGAAAATTCAAGTAGAACTGTGAACTGTGTTCTTCCTGGTGGTTCAGGTGCGATTTTATATCTTGAAATGACTTTGCAAAACCACTGTAATCGCCGTTTACCGGTTTTTGCCAAACGAAGTGTCCCCAAATTTGCCCCTTCGCAATATAACTTCCGCAAAAGTATTGTTTACCTCGGATTTACTGTAAATTGATCAATTATTACAGAATAATGAATCAATTATTTTAGTGTTTCAAATTTATCGGTCTTACGTATATACTGTCACACAACATGATCTAACGTACCTTGTAAATTTGGAATCCTGACGCAGCATTCGCTGTACTGCTGGTTTCCTAGTGACCTTCATTACTTCTTTATAGCTAACAATCTTTTTCGACGTAATTCAATGAATTAATAACAGCTGATCGTCGCATTTATCTATTAGAACACAAAACGAACTCGTTTGATGTTTAAGGCAAGGTTTAACTGATCCGAAGTCAAAACAGCAATACAACACAAATAAACTTTACTGTAAGGTTTCATATACCTCAGAGTTGTTGTGTTGTTTAGTCCACATAAAACCTTACTGCTGTATGCACATGTTCTTACAGTTTTTACTTTAGAACACGATAGGTCAGATTGGTGCATTCTATTTAGCTAAAAAAAATTTTCATTTTTTTTTCCGTCTTAGTGTTTTTAGTGCAGACCTACAGATTAAGTAAGTCAGGATTTGTGCGAGTCCTTGAAAACCTGGAAATGTCGTTGAAAATAAAACTAAAATTCCAGGCCTGAAATCTTGAATCTAGAATGTTAAAAAGTAGTGTATGTATCCATCAATAGATTGAAAGGAAAGGAGACGACTTGACTTTACGAATGCTGAAAAATTTGGCCCCGAAAGTAGGCGAGTGTGTAGCATATGCAGGGTTCGTACGAGGTATTGGAAAACTGGAAAATTTAGGAATTTCATGAGGCCCTTTTCCAGGCCTTGAAAAAGTATGGAATTCCTACGAATTTTCATTGTAAGGCTGGAAAATCATGGAATTTGTCCTTACCGTAATTTTCAAGTTTTATAACTTATGCAATTCAAATTAATACAAAAAGGAAGGTGATCGAAAAACAAAATGATTCCGTTAGTCGTGCTTTCGCATTATTTGAAAAGAATACTTGGAGGAATCACCTTTAACTTGGAAACCAAAAGTGCGTACACACTAAAACAATATTCTCAAAGTTGAACCCTTAGATTGTTTAATATGACATAGCTGTTTATACGAAACGAAATTACGCAGTAGAGACATTTATACTACAGTGAATTATGTCTTTTGTATAATTTGGAAAGTCTCGGTTACTAAGGTTGGTTAACTCAAACTGTCAACACCACGATTTCATATATAACAATTATTTCAAAGAAGGTTCTGTCTGCCACGTGCAATATGTTTCGCCGATTTGTGGGACACCAACAAAAAGGTTAAGGGCTCCTGCAATTATACTCTTAACTCGGCTCAACAACCTAGCTCGAAAATTCTATTGCAGTTAAAATTTAGTAACTAAATCAATTTTTGACCGAATTTGGCATTCAAATATACTTAAATTGATTAACTCGATGAAGGAGTTCCATGGACTAAAAGTTAGTTACTTATGCCTTTTTTAACTTATATTTTCAAAACTGGGAAACCTTATCCTCACAAGTTAAGCAACAATTTACTTGCTATCAACCTCACAAACTGAAAATAAATTGCAAAGAAAATACTAGAAAATACAATCAAAAAATCGATTGTTTAGCTTCAAATCACTTCGGCTCGGTGTAAAATCCTATTTTACTCTAAATATGTCAGGATAGGTCGAGCGGATGGCCTAGGGATATTATACGAAATGGTAAATTACTTACGTAGCGATGAGCTCCCCTCTCGTCCTCTTCGCTACACCGTACCTGGTCTATGGTAAATCGTAGCCCGTACAAGAAGCAGAGAGATCATACGATTGCAAATCGGCTTCAGGATCGCGCGAGAAAACTTAAAGGAAGTGATTTGGAGAGAGATCACCGATGCGGTCTGTCCGCTGCTGGCCGTAAACCAAAGAAAGACCCCTCTCCCTGCTCACTCGATGCTGGCCCCTGGTCACGTCCTTGAACGGCTGGAGGCTTCTTTTCTTCCCCTCAGGCGGAAAGTGTCCAGTGTCGTCATCTTGTCCACTTGACTATTTATCTCTGCCTGGAAACTGATATGAAAGTTACGTACTGGGTTTATTGGTCATTAGATTCGGTGTGTATGTGAACCTCTGGTGTGCCTGTGGTAGACTGCGTGTTGTTATCAGTTTTAAAGGGTTTTGGCTATTTCTACTTCCCTACATCGAAACGAAGTAAATTATTGTTCTCGCATACCTCTATGTATAACGGACATCAGAATTTAAAAAATGGCAGGCTTCAAAATAAACTTAAATATAAATTAAAAATAAATTACAACCACTCCGCCTGCAATGGGCTTGCAGTGCCTTTTTTCTTTTTTTTTTAAGTTTATGGACATCTGGCTGTACGTATTATTTTCTCACTAGCTGTCGTGTGCAAGACATTTAATCCATTAAATCCCTTAAGACACATTTACGGCAAAATCTCGTTTCCCGTTCTTGCAAACAAAATCGAACACAGGGTGAGTATTTGTTATTCTCTTAACTTTATTTCTTAACTATAGTGTGTATAATATAGTTCAACGTTATTTTTTGTGGAAAGTGTTTGGAAAGTTTTTGGAAGTGTTTGGAAAGTATATATAATGGTGTGTAAAACTTAATTAAAACTCTTGATTTGCTCCTACCCTTAGGCCTACTTCTCCTTCAAAAAGTTCAAGGAATTAAAAAAAATGTCACTAATGCAGCTTTTTAAAAAAAAAAGCGTTTAGTTTAGATTTGTTTTTAAAACGTTTTAACACAATGACCCTAGAGGAGGCCGGAGTGCGGAGTGGGGCTAAGGGGAGCAAGGGCATCATATTGTGGCACCGGTTGGAATAAGGACGATGTTGCAATAACAATGACAGTGAATGCGCTTTTCAACTGTTACGTGACTGGGTGATAAATAGGTTATTACCCACTTTCCTCGTACTGAGCTCAACAATGGCTCGG
>JAHWFP010054962.1:0-10772 GCA_023313725.1 Lithobius niger | reverse complement strand
ACGAAGTATTGGTTATTTATCCAAGGTTAAAACGTGCAGATTAGAATGTAAACAGACGCAACGACACGAAGTAAGGCCACATTACAAGTTTAGTTTACTTTGCTAAAGCATACTGGTCTTTACCTATCGTGGAATTTCATATGTGGAAAGACGTGAAAAGCAAGTTGTGTACAAAAAAGGCCAGGCTAAACCGTGTATAAGTTGTAAGGTGAGAAAATACAAGAAAATACAACCTGAATCGGGACGTGCTTGAGTTGGGCTTCTGCATCGACCAGATAAAACCCTTAAACAAATGGAGCTACATGACTACCACATCACCGCAAAATGTCATATCGATGAAAATCATTCTTTCATGAAAAGGTTGTGTCCTTAGGATGGGCGGAGGTCACTATTAAGGTGGTAAATAATTTTCACCTAACAAAATTATACCCTCTGTGCCAAAGAACAACTTATGGTTGGTTGTGTTGGCAGCCTGAAAAGGCAATTGGGGCGTACTGTTATTAATTTCGCCACTGGTCTAGTTTACAGTAACACTCCTACTTTCAAAGAAGCAAAAAAAAAATAATAAAGTCTAGGCAAATATGATCGTTGTCGCTGTAGAAATGGCTTTTCTGGCTCCAGGGTTCGTACATAGCCTTGAATTCCTTGAAAAGCCTTAAATTTAAAAACCGAAAATTCAAGGCTTGAAAAACCTGGAAAATTGGAATTTTGGTAGGCCTATAACATTAAATAAATGAATACAAATAATTCGTCAGCAGAATCCATTTCTTGCGTGAATGATACTCACTTGGATTAGACTGAAGAGCGAGGTGCAGTTTAGTCAATTTGTGCTAGAAGGGGCAGCGGTGCAAGTGCTGCTTCATGTTGTTTGCTGTATTTCTCCTGCATCTTTATCCATTAGTGAGAGAGAAGAGGACATAATTGTTCGCGCAAAAAGTCAAAAGAACCTTTTTTACCAAAATTTTGTTGTCAACTAAACAATTTTGGTAAAAGCGTTTCTTAGACTTTTTGCATTAATAATACCATAGTTTTGCATGGTATGGTTCAAACATGAACCTGACCAGCGTTTAAAATAATTGTTCTCATTTGTTTAAAACAGTGAATCACAATGAATAAGGTACGCTATGAAGTACCCAAATTTGCTGATGATGTTAAGCTGTATCACATAATTATTGACACGTCAAATTACCTCCAATTATCTTCTGCCCTGTCTTATTTGACGAGTTGGTCTGATTAGTGGCAGCTATCATTGTCAGCTGACAAGTGTAAGCTTTTTCATATTGGCCCTGCAAATATGCACCTTAATTACTCTATCTCTGCCTGCCCATTCGGTAAACTCTCTGTTGTAAAAGATTTGGGCGTTTGGTTTGATATTGATGTAATTTTTGATTCTGACTGCTGCCACTAGCAGTGGCAAGACAATGTGTAAAGTTGCCATCTCTTGCTTGCTGACTTGACCGTAATTACCTAATGACTGTAATTAGGGCTAATTACGTTGTTCTACTCGAACGATGAAGGAAACATTTGCCAAGTTTGGAATGCCGGGTCTTTGGCTACATTTTCCACGTACGAGACACGTGCGTTCCTTTTCACCGAAAGTGTTTCCATATTTTGGTGGGAACGAGCCCTTATAATGAAGATGGTTTGGCGCGAAAGAAGGTCTTTCCCAACAAGCACGCAACAATGACAGAACTCTATGCACGAACTGTCTTGGACAATTTCTTGATTCATGTGCGGATTGTTAAATGTTTAATTTTGTTAATTGCGTTATGTTTAAGTAGGAAGTAAAGAAGTTTGAATTTAACAAGTCTGCAGTGAACCCTTGAAATTACATGCGCTGGCAGCGGTGGCAGCGGTGTAGCCGGACTTTCACGTCGAGGAAGCAGCTGAATTTCATGTCGATTTGTTCGAGTTTCAACGGTGAGGGTGCTGCCATTGTGTCTATATTGGCAGTGGTGAAGCAAATTACGTCTGCATCAAGTGTAAAGTAATTACATTGGTGGCAATGGTTTGTTCGGATTTCCACGGCCAGGATGCTGCATTGATAGGCGTACATCCGAACTTTCACGTTAAAGGGACACAGCTGCATCGAAAGTCGGCGGTAATGTCAACTTAGATGGTAGTGGTGACCTTCTCCAACTCAGTGGGTTCACTTTCCATGGCAGAATTTCGACTTTGGTGGCAACCATCGTGGGAGGAAGATTAAAGGGGCTTCCTGCTGTTCAAGAAAGACGAGTCAAGAGACGGCAAAGCTGAGCTGGCAGACAAGATTACGACTGGACGAGGGACGGAGAATATTCCTATCAGCGAGACTGGGAGGTAATGGTGCTCTTCGTCGTGTGAGAAGGAAAATTTCGGCGAATTCCGGTAATGGAAGAAGCGAAATAGAGTTTGAAGTCATCGTCAGTGCAAGCCTGGGTTCGTCAGTTTAGATGTAGAAGTCGTGTTGGCAGCGTCTCCACAACGCGGCAACAGGTGAGCTGTGGCAAACTTTTTTACACCTTGGTATTAGGGCGTTTGGGAAAAAAGTGTTGTTTAAAGCTTGCGGGAACTGTTGTGCCTGTTGGTGTTATTTTTTGATTGTTGGTTGCTTAGGTAATTAAGTAATTTTACAATGGAGTTGCTTAGTGATAAAACTGTGGGTGATTTGAAAGCTGTGTGCGAGGAATTAGGGTTGCATGCGCCCAAGAGAAAAAGTGAAATTCTGGGTATGTTTAAAGGTGGGTTGGAGGGAGGAACTTTGGTGGTGGATGATCTTGAAGAAGCTATTAAAACTGTAGAGGAGGCTAAAAGGGTTCTAAATGAAGAAAAAGAGAGGGAACTACAAGAAAAACAGGAACTAAAGGAAAGGGAATTAGGGAAAGGCAGGAAAAGCAAGATGAAAAGGAAAGGCGAATTTTAGAGGCTGAATTAGAGAGGGAAAGGTTAAGTGTAAGAAAAGAAGAATTAAAAAGAGAGGAGGCTTTAAGAGAAAGGGAGGACGAATTAACAAGGGAAAAATTAGCAAGGGAAAAAGAATTAAGAGAGAGGGAGGACGAAATTGAAAGAGAAAATTTGCAAGAGAGGCAGAGCTAGAACGGGAGAAGTGGGAACGAGAAGATAGCTTAACGAGAGAGAAACAGGAGCATAATGATGAAATGCAGGCAAGAGAGTTGTCCTTTAAGCAAGAACAATTAAAGGTAAAAACAGAGTCTGTACAACAAGAAAAACGTTATGACATGTCGAAGTTGTGCCAACCCTTCAGGGAGAAGGAAGACAACATATTAGGTTTCTTGTCTGGTTTTAATAGAATTTGTAATAGGATGGGCTTTAACAAAGAAGAGTGGCCTTTCAGATTGTTATCTTTGTTAACAGGGAAAGCGCGGGAAACACTCATGTGTCTTTCTGATGATGACTTTGCAAAGTTTGATCTGTGTGTTAAAGCTCTTAAAGTAAGATTTAATGTTACGGAGCAGTGTTTACATAACCAGTTTAGATCAGCCCAAAAAACTGATAAACAAACGTACTTAGATTTTGCTCACACTTTGACAACACTGGGTACTGAATGGGTTACGGAACTTGATTGTGGGGATTCTTTCCAAAAATTGTTCCAGCAGCTATGATAGAGGATTTATTGAATAAGGTACCAAGTCCGATAAGAGTATGGCTTATTGATAAGGGTAAACAAGAGTCTGTTTTGAACTTAGCTTCGCTTGCAGACGATTACTGCGCTAATCGCCAAGAAGCAGTTCTAAGACAGGGGAGTGGTTTTGACAGTGTAAATGGTGGACCACAGGGCAGAAATAATTACCGTGGAGGAGGTAACAATGGTAATGGTTATGGCCAGTATCGGAATGGTAATGGTTATCAAGGTAGTCAAGGTGAAAGAAACAATGGAGTGAGTGGTAATTCGCAAAATGGGGGAGACAACCAAGGGAATGGTACCAGTAACAACGGGAACAGTAACAATGGTAATGGTAACAATAGCAATAGTGGCACTAGAAATGGTTCAGGTAATAATGGTACAAGCAATGGTACTACAGCTTCGGCTTACAATGCGCAAGCAAGGCTGCAAGCTAATGATAATAATCAGTCTAGTAGAAGAGCGCCTTTAAAGGCGGACGAGCCACGTAAGTACTACATTTGTAGCTCGAGCTCGCATTTGAAAAGGGATTGTCCCAACAATGGTACCACAGCCTCCGTGGGAAATGTATGTACTCAATTTCCTAGTGTACACAGTGGAAAGGAGGTTAGCTCTTTTAAAGGTAAAAGTGGTACACAGTCGGTGGAAAGCCAGTTATGTAAGAAATGTACAATTAATGGAAAGCCTGGTTGCTGGATACAGGTGCCTTTATGGATGTCGTTTCTAGTAAAGTGGTAGAGCGTAGTTCGTTCACAGGGGAACGAGTTGTTTTGTCGTCAGTTGTAAGTCAAAACGTGACAGACTTTCCTGTGGCAAAGGTAAAGTTGGCTACAGAAGATGGCTACATTATGCTGGAATGCGGCGTGTCGCCATTTTTCAAGGACGAAACGTACGACTTTCTGCTTAGCCAAAAGTCTTACGAAAAGCTACAGCAAATTGAAACAAAGGTAAACAAAACACGGACTGCGATAGCTAGGTCGAAAACAGGAAACAATGGAAAGAAAGGTAACGAAAACAGGCTGTAGATCAATTTATTGATGGTGATGTATTGGATGATCTTTTTAAAAGTGGGAGATGAGGAAATGGAGAAAAGTGTTCGAAATGTTGCAAGTGAAAATAAGGTAATGGCTGAAAGCAGTGAAGTTAGTGTCAAGGTCGAAGATAATGGCCTTGCACAAAATGATACAGTTGTCCAGTCACAACACGTTTTAGTCAATAAACAAGCTAGTGTTGTGGCCGACTATGTAAGGATGACGGAAATTAGTAAAAAGGTTGCAGGGAAAGAAAATGTAGGTTTGTTGACAGCAGAAATTCAAGACTTGTTAGCTGTTAAAGCTGAAGTTTTAATGCAAGGGCAGGTGCTTGATCCTGGGTTGGAGGGATGTCGAGTGGCGGCTGAAATTGAAGGTACATCTTTTTTTTCGAAGGATGATGACTTACGTAAGAAATGGGTGGCAGCAAATGGCACCAAATTAGGTGATCAGGTAGTGGTACCTAAAATGCATGCGGAGCAACTGGTAAGGAGGGCACATGTTAATGCCTATTTTGGGCACATGGCCACGGTAACGTCCATTGCCAGGTTGGAAGAAGTAGTGCATGGGCCAAGAATGTGTGCACTATGTAAAAATTGGATAGAGTGGTGTGAAATCTGTAAGAAAAATAATAAATAGACATAAATCGCTGGAAATAATACTAAGGAAAATTGGAAATTAAGCCAACAGCGAAAATCATACACAAGAAATAACGTAGTTCAGTAAGCCACCTTTATGCACTTACGTTTCGTCGGAGTGGCATGACCCGGATAAAACCAGCTATCCAGTTCGCCCCCAGATCACTTGCATAGCGCCTTAGTCGCTATGGCCACATCCTAAATCTGTAAGAAATATAGAAAAGGTGTGAGGAAAGGAGAAGACGAAATGATTTTAGTTCCGGTTGTGGCAGAGCCTTTCATTAAGGTGGAAGTGGATTTCGTAAAGCCTTTCAAGGTGACGTTGATGGAAATACGCATGTCTTGAAAGTGATAGGGTGACTAGGTATCCTGAAGCAGTGGCTGTAAGAGAGGCTAACTCGCAGACGGTAGTAAATGAAATCATAGCGATTTGTTCAAGGGTTGGGTTCTGTGTGGAATTCCAATCGAATCTTGGAAAACCGTTTGTTTCTGATTGAGCAGCTTGTTTCTTGAAAGAGTGTAAAATCGGCCTTGTAAATAGTAAGCCTTATCATTCGCAGTCTCAGGCTGTAGAAGGTTGCACAGAACGAGGGAAGACTGTAGCAGGGCTTTGGATTTGGAGTATCCTGACAAAGGGAATGATGTTTTAGCACCAGCTAAGTTTGCAAGTACGTCTACTTCTTGTGAGACGGCAAACTTTACTCCTGCGGAGTTAGTTTACGGAAGTAAGGTGAGGTTAAACAGGGAATTCGCAGATGGAAAGATGGAAAGATGAGATTGCACAGGTTACTACTAGTAATGAGGTTGGATTGGAGGTCATGGGAGTGGAAGGAGAGGACGGAGTGAATGGACGGAGTGAGTTGTACAGGCGATCTCCAACCCTTCCGAATGTCTATCTAGTAGCAGTCGCCACTTGGCCAGTAGACCTTACAAAGCACTCGCCATTTCACAATTTCTACTCGTCACATACCTAATACGTTTTGTATGATGAAAGGTTTCTCTAATGTAGCCTATGCATTAACAAAATTGTGGAATTTTCTTAAATTCCAGTATTAATACAGAAAATCCAGTTATATAGCCCTTATAAATCTAACCATAACGCCGCAAACCGTTCGTCTCTAACTTGTACGGTTCCAGAGATACCCCTTTTTTAGTGGCATGCTCTGCAGCTAGTCGCCATTTTGGCGAGTAAGGCAAATTCTAAGTCGCCAACTGTTGATTTCCACTCGCCAAATGGCGAGTGGCTACAGACATTGGGAAGGGTTGGCGATCTCAGGTGTGGGATTCAGGAGGGAAACCTGGAAATGTCACGAGCAGACAAGTAAATGAGGAAGCTATTAGTGGCCCTCTGTCTGCAAGGGTAAAGCAAAAGTGTAGGTGCCTAGTTGTGGTGAAAGTGGAAGCAAAATCTGCTTTACTGGTTATAAACACGAAGAAAAAAGTCAAGTCTAGGTTAGGATTGACTGGGGATGGCTTCAACCTTCACGAATGTGAATTGTGTGGCACTCGCCATTTGGCCAGTAGACATTAACATGCAATCACCATTGTCCATTACCTACCCGGCATGTAGAAACAATTTTAGCAGTTATGCTACTACTTAATGCTTAATGGTTTGCATTAATCTAACTCTCCAATCAACTAAAGTGGCTAGCGACATTGTTGCACACTTGGTTGGAGAGCCCATGCAATTCTGCGCGCAAAGCCACAAACCGCTTGTTTCTAGCTAATACGGTTCCCGAGATATGACAATTTAAGCATCAGGGTTTGTTAATCAGTCGCCATTTTGGCGACTAGCTCTAAAAACCAAGTCGCCAACTGCTGAATTTTTCCTCGCCATTTGGCGAGTGGCGACCGACATTTGTGAAGGTTGGATGGCTTGCACATGTTAAATAACTATGCAAAGTTGGTATTGCCTTTGGCTGTCAGTGTGAACAAAGGGGCACCAGACAAAGTGAGAGGGGGCAACAGTTGCGGGAAAGCTTTTCACAAGCTGCAGTGTGTGCTTACTTTTCCCAAGGTGTTGTTAAATTCTGTGTCTGACGAAGTTTTCTTGTTGTTGTTAACATGCAAGGTTTACAGTGTTATTGTTAGCATTACAAAATACCGGCAACCGGCGTTTACATTGGTTTGAAAACGACATAACTTCAAAAAAACACACACAACCACCACCAGGCAGAAACACATACACAAGTTCCTTTGAATTTTCGGTGAATTCCACCCCGTTCACCTTCTTCAGAAAAAATTTGTCAACACAAAAACGTCCGAAAACTACATGACTGTCAAAGTTCGCGAATTCTAGATTTCAAAGACCTTTGAAGGGTCTTAGAAGGGTCTTTGAAATCTAGAATTCACGAACTTTGACAGTCATGTAGTTTTCGGACGTTTTTGTGTTGACAAATTTTTTCTGAAGAAGGTGAACGGGGTGGAATTCACCGAAAATTCAAAGGAACTTGTGTGTGTGTTTCTGCCTGGTGGTGGTTGTGTGTGTTTTTTTCAAGTTATATTGTTAGCATTGTTTGGATATGTGTTGCATGTTTACTTTTTTGCTGGGAAAAGGGGGACAAACGCCCTAATGCTGAGTGTAGGGGGGTTTGGCATGGCAAAAATGTGTTTTCTCCAGTGGTGAACAGTACTTTTGAGTTGGATCCAGGGAGGTGGATTGTTGTGTGTGGTATTTTGTGGTATGGTGTGTTTAGGGTGGCAAGAGAAGTGATGGAGCGAAAAGAAAGTTTTTTTGAAGGCTTTCTTGTGGTGTGTTGTAAGCATAAGTGGATGGATTGCTCGTTAAAGAGAGAGTTTCCTGAGTGCTGCAGAGTGTAAAATTGGTGTGTCAGTGGGGCCGTTTGGTATTGAGATGGTCCTGTTGCCGTGTTGTGGATGTGGAGTGGTGTTGTGGAGTGCAGTGGTGTATTGCAATGTGCAGAAGAGTGCAGCAGTGTGCAGTGGTAGAAGTGTGCAAAATCTGTTGCGCAGTGTTGGTGTTGGTGCAGTGCAGCCGAAGTGCAGTGATTTGTTTGTGCTCAGAGGGTTGGAGATTGATCTTTTTCTTCTGTACATCGTTCCATGGGATATGCATCACTTGTGGCCTGCATTTACCGTGATTTGTTGTGAAGGAATCACAGCGTTGGGTTGGAGGTGTAAAGTTGCCATCTCTTGCTTGCTGACTTGACCGTAATTACGTTATTCTACTCGAACGATGAAGGAAACATTTGCCAAGTTTGGAATGCCGGGTCTTTGGCTACATTTTCCACGTACGAGACACGTGCGTTCTTTTTCACCGAAAGTGTTTCCATATTTTGGCGGAAACGAGCCCTTATAATGAAGATGGTTTGGCGCGAAAGGAAGTCTTTCCCAACAAGCACGCAACAAGGACAGAACTCTATGCACGAACTGTCTTGTTGGACAATTTCTTGATTCATGTGCGGATTGTTAAATGTTTAATTTTGTAAATTGCATTATGTTAAGGAGGAAGTAAAGAATTTGAATTTAACAAGTCTGCAGTGAACCCTTGAAATTACAAATGGCAAGCCAGAGAGCATCTATTGTGAGGAGATGTTTTGTGTCTGGGGATAGCAGGACTTTGTTGGGTGTTTTGTGTCTTTGTGATACCAATTCTGGAGTATGCCAGTCCGGTCTGGTTGCCTCATCTTCCAAAAGATTTGGCTTTGGTCGAGTCTGTGCAGCGCGCTTTCACTAAACGTTTACCTGGGTTGGCTGGAAAGAATTATGCAGAGTGACTAAAGTTGTTGAGGGTAGACTCACTGGAAGCTCGTCAAGTGCAATTTGGCTCTTACATTTTCTCTTTTATATAACCACTATGATTTTAACTATGGTCGTTTTTTTCTCCATTCGTACTGAGAAAAACTAGGGGTCACTGCCTTAAACTGAAGCCACAGCCTTTTTCACAAGACTGTAAAAAGTTTTTTTTCTCCAATCGTGTAGTAAATGTATGGAACGCATTGGACAATGATGTGGCAGTGGCACCTTCCTTGTTTGTCTTCAAGAGGAGGTTGGCAGAAGTAAATTATGTACTTTCTCGGTTTGTGAAATATGTTTGAACCCAGTAGGCTACCATTTATAACTTAGCAAAGAGTCAGTGGCTGTCACCGGCCCTTCCGGGACCGGTTGCTGTTCAATGCAACAAATATTATTATTACAGGGGTCGTAGAGTTCCTACTTTTTCCTTATTTCCTACTTTTTTTTTCTAATTCCTTATTTTCCTACTTTTTTCCTGTTTTCAGATGTACAGTTCCCTACTTTTTTTTTCAGCCACGCTTATTTTGTTTGTAAATTTAAGTGTAAATTAATAAAATAACGTATTATATTTGAGTTCAATACGTAAGGCACGAACTTCATTGGCGTACTCGGTCCCTGACTTGTTTTCAACGTAACGAGGCGTTCTGCGCGTGCGCGTTGAAAAGCATCACTTCCGGTTTCTTATCTTGCGCGACGGTTTCGTTTTCGCAAGTTTCCCGTCAACGTCCAAGCACAAATTGTTGGGTAAGTGCTTAGCCTACTATTATGTTTCCACTGTTTAAATTTAGTACTAGCTGTTTGTTTGTAATTGCGTTTCTCGATACAATGAATTAGTATTAAAAACCGTAAGTGTTCTGTATTACGTCTGCGCGTTGAGCTTGCTGAGCCAGCTCTGATAGAATGGTTTCGTCACACATTTGGGTATTTCCAGTTTGTAGAGCGTCGACAACAAGAAAATATTCGGAAAGTTAATGAGCTAAAATTGCGTGCAGCAGCTTTCATTACTGCTAATAAAATAAGAAATGTATCACTGCCGTTGGGTACATTATGGTGGACACTGCCGCTGCCCTTATTTTCATGAAATCATTGCGGGTCGAAATTTGTTATGTTGATCTTGCGTCCTACAACAAAAATTTAATTCGTAATTTCGCGAAATTGTGACCGATTTTAACTTGCCAATAGACCATTTTAACCAGTAGTGAGCACAGACCACCGACAGGGCAGAGGCAACATTTGTAAACGGGCACGCTGAGGTCTTGTTTCTGGAGACCTTTCTTTTTTGGCTCGTCAGTTTTTTTTTTACCCTTTTTTAAGCTAGTATCTTTATTACCAGTTTATGCCCCTTTCCTGGCCTTCTTTTTGCCTTTTCTAGACCTCAAGGCCCTTTCTCTGGTTGCAGCTCCAGCGTTTATCGGGTCAGAAAACCAAAATACGACATTTTTTTTTTTTTACAAAAACAGTAAAAAGGGCATTTTTCGAAAAGAGCACGGGCTATGCCCCCCCCCCCCTCCGTGCCCTGCCCCCCTCCTGTGCACGCCAGTGATTTTAACCAGCTCGAAACGAGCTTTCCTATGGCTTAGGCCCTACATTTTCAAGACTAGTTCAAACGACTTTGGAGTTAGGCTATTTAGCAAAAACTAAACATCAAATGTGGGATGAGGATGAAAAAATAGCGTATAGCGATATAGTCCGTTTTTTACTCCTTTTTATATTCTCTCCCCCCCC
>JAHWFP010054960.1:4419-15831 GCA_023313725.1 Lithobius niger | reverse complement strand
ACTTCATTAGAATAAAGATTATCAAGATTCCCACTGCGAACTTCATTAGAATAAAGATTATCAAGATTCCCACTGCGAACTTCATTAGAATAAAGATTATCAAGATTCCCACTGCGGACACACACACACACAAACAAACGAATAAACGTACGATCTTAGTTATGTAGACTAGAGCAGCACCGGTATATGGCCAGTTATTTATTGCATTGTTGTGATTTCCCGTTTCCATGACAATTCTGTAATTTCCCGTGAAGAGTCGCCAACGTTTTCATTAGATTTAGTTGGATCCAGGGTTAACAGACATGGAGAACTACATCCCATTTGTATGAAAATATTGTAACCAGAAAAAACATGACGTCATCAGTACTGTGCATCTCTGCTGGAAAAAAAACAGTCCGAATCAGTACTTAAACGTGCAATTCTAATGAAAGACCCACCAACAAACAAAAGAATTAAGATTGTTTAGATTCCGACTGCAGATTTCAAACGATTAAAGATTATCGAGATTTCCACTGCCGACACTCACATACACACATATATGTGATTTTCCGTTAGCAGTCGCCCAAGCTTTCATTAGATTTAGTTAGTTCCAGAGTTAAGAGCCATAGGCCTAAATCCCGTTTGCATGAAAATATTGCGACTGGAAAAAACATGACGTCATCAGTACTGTGCCTATTTGTTGAAAAGAGCGTTCGAACTTATACAGACACTTCCGTTTGACAGACACACAAACAAACGAAAGAATTAAATTATCGTGATTCCCACTGCAACTTCAATAGAATTAGAAGTGGCAATCTCGGTAATCCAACAAGATTTAGTCATGGCCGCCCTTTCACTCTCCCTCGCTGTGGCACTACTAAATACCAAACGTTGTTTCTGGTTCAGAGCATGAAGTTATGGAATGATTTTCCCGAAGTCATTAAATCTTGTTCTAGTGTTGGAACTTTCAAAGATCAATTATTCCGTCACTTGTTTAATTCATAACTTGGTCACCATCCCTCTTCCACTCTTTTCCTTCCCTTCTTTTTTTTCCTCTGTCTCCCCCCTCCCCCAACCCCCACTATATCCAATCTTCTTGTTTACTCTAGTTTTTGCTATTATCTGCTGACATTGTACATAATTACATGATGGTTTGGGTTAGGTGTAAGAATGGGCCCAGCGCCTATACCTCGCCCTTTGTGGCACAATCAATTTTTATTCGTGAATTTTGTCGATCTTATGTACTTTCACGTGCTACTAAAGTTTATTATTATTATTATTATTATTATTTAAAAAAAATACCTTAACTTTATATAAAGAAAATAAAATTATGAAAATAAAGGATCTAAAAAACTTTGTCATATTAACAAAAAATTATTTCTGTAACAAATATAAAAACTATAATAAAATATTAAAAAGAAGTAAGGGAAATAAGGAGAGACTCACTGTACCAAAATGGGTATATCAGTATGGAAAAAGAAGGAAAGAATGGTATATACCAAAACTATATAACGAATTATCAGAAAATATGTTGCACTATTCAAAACTACAAGATTTTAAAAAAGATCTGTCACATACAATAATTTCAGGAACACCATTAAATACCTAAAAAAAATAATACAAAAAATAATTGTAATCTATAAATCTATTCAACAACATTACAGCTGAGCTTCTTGTAATGTTTAATAATCTAAATACCAATAACTATTTCATTGTAAACTCATACAAGTTATTTTTTGTAACTTCGAGAATTGCGTAGCTATTGTAATTGTAATTGAAAAATAAAATTATTATTATTAATCTGGCGACACACACACAAACAAACAAATACTACGATCTTAGTTATATAGACTTGTTGTCATAAGACGTAGCATGAAGGTACGATATAGAGATAGATGTATACAGTTACGTGAAAATGTGAGGTGGACAAGTTACATGTATCTCTTCTCACCGACGAATTATCTGACTTCGAAGTGCCCTTATCTGAATTTGGTTGTACAGCGATGACATAAATTGCTATAATGAATGGCATGTAAGAATACGTAACTACGACAGTTTTTTCCTGATGTGCCACAATCGTTATGTTATATTCCATTTTTTAGGAACCCTCTTTGGGCAGTACCTATCGAAGTGACAAAATCTTTCTCCCATCACCTTTTATGGGTCGCGTTAGCTAAATGGGCCCAACAGTTATCCCCAAAAGGTCTTCTTAGTACTACGCTTGGCACCATCAGATCAATATCGTATGGAATAGGTAAGTATACTATGATAAGGATAGTATAAACGGTTGCAGTATAGTTTTGCACTGTAAAAACTAAGCATATTAAAATTCGTGAGATGCATCTGAAATTCAGTTGCTTTGGTTGATCACCCTCCAGAAAATCGAAAAACCATCTTAATTTAAGATCGGATGGATCTGTGCTTTGGATATTTAAGATACCACCAGTTTAAGATGCGTCCTAATTTCATAACTGTTTCATTTAAGATGCCATGAAAGGTTACATGCATCTTATTATCAGATGGAAAACACGTGAAAGAAATACATACGATGTTTAACTTAAGTGTTTAGTAGCCAAATTCACAGTGTCAGGTGGCAGCAATTTAAGATGTCCACGTAATAAGATTGTTTTTAAGTTGGAAAAGCGAGAGAGTTGCAAAATTGTACGATGGCAATTTATTTTAAGTGGGGTAACCAGCTAAGACGGCAACATTTCAAGATGGCAACCTATTTTAAGCTACAAAACTGGCAAAGTTTCTAACACTTCAAGAGGGATAATTTATTTTAAGTTGTGAAACAAGCAAAGATGCCATTGTTTTAAAATTATTCGGACCTTGTGTAAAATTTCAATAAAACTCCAGTCATTGTTATTAAATGCGAACATAAATTTAATAAAATGTTCTTTGCTCCTGTTTTAAATATTTGTTCCTAAAATGCACATAAACTCCATAAATCCAATATCTCATTAAAAATACATATTACTTACACATCAATAATAGTAAATACATAGGCTTGACAAAAAAAAAAAAAACTTTCCCGTACATATCTTCCGTCAAAAAACTAAATATGTGTGATTTAAGGGGACACTTATTGCGCCCTGAAAACTGCCTTGGGCCGGCCATCCCCCATTCTCCTTTATTCCATATTTCTTCCTTTTTATCCCCATTTCTTCCCTCAAAAAATATTAAAATTATTTTTTAATTTTGACGTGCATTTGCGAATTTAATGGCGTGCTGTTAGTAGTCCACCCCGACACTTTGATCTTTTAAATGGAGCAAAGAAAGTTTTTTATTGTCATTATTATTATTATATTTTATTACATAAAGATGTGGCTTCACTCATCTAAAGAGTGGGTGAAGCAATGTCCATTTTCACTTGATAGTAAATGGTTTTGTTAGAATTTTTTTACTTGTAGCATTCATTGCCTACATTTACGTCAGTAAATTTACGTAAATTTCTCATTTTTAAAAACACTGTTCATAACAACTACAGGGGAGTCCATTTTTTCGGGCCCACTTTTAAAACGTCTTCATTTAAATACTGTAAGTAAATTTTGCATGCGCTTTACTTGCATGATTGGCCAATCTTAGTCATGTGTGGCTGATCTTACACACGTGGACATTATCTATGTATTGTAATTTTATTTCCGTTTCCTGCATCTAGAACCTTCTAGAAACTTCAATTTCCCATAACACCCTTGCTATTTCGCGGTTGTCAGGGGTTACCAAAAGGTATTTAAGCAAAGGGGCTATAGCATGGAAAAATTAGAAAGCCTTCGTGCCAGCCAACTGGATGGTCCTCCTTCGACCACTGCTAAGTCTCCTAGCTAGGGAGATTTTTGGCTGTTAGGCCTTTAGTAGGCCCAATTTAGGTTAGGCTCTTTTCCCCAACCTACACTAAGCCTTTTTATTAAGCATCCTAACCCTAACTTAACCCTAAAGTTTCCCGGTTTTTATTCAGTCTAATAGCTTAGCTCTCCCACAGTTTGCCATTTTTCGTCATGCCTGATCACATTTTGAAGAACAAAGGTAGGGATTTAATAGGATCCCAGCTTTTTAAGGCCGCAGCTTTGGCATTGTAGGAACAGACAAAATGGTTGAGCAATGCGTGAACGCGCAGCGATCGTGAGATTGTTTCATGAGGAAAAGTCTGTGACAGCGACACAAAACATTTCTCGCACCAAGTTTAAAATTGCACAATTTCAAACAGGCACCCTTTCGTCAAACAATTCAAAGAATTATTGAGATTTGACAGTGATGGCATTAATGGAAATGTGCTTCATCTGTGAACGTTATTTCTTTACTCAATGCCGGGCCTTCTTCAAAACTCTCACACATGATTTTTGCCAACTGGTGGCGTAAATCCCTATCGCCTGGTTTTTGAGCTTCAACAATTTGGATCTTGTAAGGTAAAGTAATGATTTCCGAAGTCCACTTTCTGATGATTCGCTAGCACAGATTTCTTTGGACTTGCAGCAAATGCCGGCTGCAGTGTTTCAATATTCTCACCTGTCCCTGAACGTTTTCCTCTTTTCCTGGATTTTTTTTTTCATTTCGCTTTAAAATTTCTCAATAATTCTCTGAATTGTTCGACGACGAGAGAGTGCCAGAGAGTGCCAGTTTGACATTGTGCAATTTATTGGTGCAGAATATTTTTCATGTCTGCAAACTCAAAAGAGTTTTAGCGAGCGTTAACCGCACCAGGTAATCTGCTGACGAAGCCCTAAGGCCCTATGTCTGCAGCACCCGGAATGGATTCCCAGGAGGTCACCCACCCAAGAACCAATCGAGGCCAATGCTGCTTAACTTCGGTGATCTGACGAGAACCGGTGTTTCCAGCACTGCAAGGCCGCAGACTGCAAACTTTTTCTCATGAAACAATCTCGTGATTATTGTGCGGTCACGCATTGTATATTGTTGCGCCAATTTGTATGTTGTGACAATTCCAAAGCTGCGGCATTAAAAATCTGCGTTCTTAAGTCCCAACCTTTGTTCTTGAAAATGCGATAAAGCGCATGCTAAATTTATTGACAGTATTTAAACGAAGGCGTTTTAAAAGTGGGCACGGTAAAATAGACATCCTGTACCTTTCCATATTTTTTAGTACTGTGAAGCTTTTCTTTCTAAGCTCACATTTTCGCAATCTTTTCAAACTGCGAGGGCCCGTTTACGCAACGACAGTTTTCTCGCCCACTAGCTTTTACTTGTTCAATACTAAATCTGATGGCTGCTTCTCGCCTTTACCGGAGTATGCGGCCTTCGAGTTGTCTATGCGTATTAGTAACTATGGCAACGACGCAGACGCAAATCTTCTATTCTCCTCCTACCTCGTGACACGGCATACGATGCTTGTTGCAACATTTGAGCGTCTATTATGAATCTAGTCGATTATGACAACAAGAAAACAATTTTTACTGCAGTGCAAGACGACGGACTGTTTTTTGTATGCCGGTATTGGATGGTTTGTCTTCGATTCGATAGCCACGAAATGGACGCCATGTTGGCATTTGAATTCTCGCTGCGAGAAGCTATTTATTCTACCGACGTTTGATCATTGCTAGAAGCTGTACTTTGAAGAAGAATGGCAAATTTTGCAAATAACCTGAAATGACAACAATCTTGTAACACTGTTTAAAATTACTGTAGCAATTTATCCGTGTTGTTATTTATAATTAAATAGACACAAATCGCTGGAAATAATATTTAAAAAATAGGAAATAAGCCAACACAGCGAAAATCAAACACTACAAATAACGTAGATCAGTAAGCCACTTTTACGCACTTACGTTTCGTCGGAGTGGCATGACCCGGATTCGAACCGGCTACCCAGTTCGCCCCCAGATCACTTACATAGCGCCTTAATCGCTATGGCCACATCCTGTGGAGACCTTCAACGAGGCCTTTACGCAATAAGACCTTCTCGCTCGCTGAACGCTATTTGCTGGTCAACTGTTATTTATTTACGACTATAGTAAAATCCACCCACATTAGTCAGTGGAGAATGTGTTAGCGACGCGACCAAAGCCTGCTTACCACTGACCTATATGTATTCATCCGCGAGCTCCAACTCAAACAATGATGCAAAAATAGCATAACAATTCATTTGCGCGAACATTTTTGTTGCTAATAATTTCACATTTTTTAGGCAGTGTTACCCTATAACATTTCTTTGTTAATACATTTATTGTTTAATGCTTGATAGCGTGTGTTATTTCTGCATTACCAAATTTTATTAAACAGGAATGATTTCTCTCTTTCAAAAATGTTCCTGAAAAGAGCCGTATTGGTTTGGCCTTTAAAAAGCCCGCTTTGAGGAGCGTTAGAAGCAGGTGGGGTATGGAGGAGGAGCGGGGGGGGGGGGGAGAACAAAATGTAACGAGTGTCTTACTTCAATCCTTACGTGACACTTTCAAGCCAAAGTTGTCATACTTTTCGAAACTCTTCACAGTCAAGCCTGTTCAAACACTGATTTCGTGTGGCCAGCATTAACACACGTTTCCTCCAATAATGAATGTCCTTCCCCCCCCCCACCCAAAAAAAAAACATTATCCTATCCTGTCGTTCAATGACGTTCGCTGTGACGCTGACGTTTACGAAAAGCAAACTGCAAATCCAGAGTGATTCGTCTCATTGTCGTCCGTGAGTAATTGGTACAGAATCGTATTCGTTTACGGCACGTGTCACTTTTCAACAGGTACAATGTCGTCATTTCGACAAAAATCATGAACATTTTCCGAATTTCTGAAAACGTAAATTCGTCGCATTTTTACGTACTGTACGTGTGTCCGTGCGTTGCAGCAAGGCTGTCGATTGAATAACGGTTGTGATCGTACGGTGTTTTCACACCGTCAATTAATGCACACAGTTCACGGTTTGACAACATCGTAGTATCGACAGCATTACTGCAGCCAAGCCTGCATGTCAGCTTTACGTTAACTCTTCGTTGATATTTTTTCCTCCTTCACAGAATGGTATGAAGCGTTATCCATTGTTCGGATTTCGTTTCCGTGGCGCAGTCAAACACCCAAAACTTACTCTGAACTCTGTTCTGCAACGAACGCCGCCCAGCAATCGTGTTTCTTTTGCAAATAATAATAATAATAATAATAAATTACAGTTTATTCCACCACCAAAGTGGAAGGGATACGGAAGGGCGGTGAGCCGCTGACACCGTTCCCAGGAGTTTAAAAGAAGCAAGTATTTTTTTTATTTATTTTTTTATTTTCCTGTTTAGGAGATCAAGATAGTGGACGCCTTAGAAAAATGTTTAAATTTTCGTTTTTAAGTTGCCCTCGGAAACACGCTATCGACTGGGCAGACACGGTGCTGGCATGTAGGGCGTTCCAAATGGGTACCACTCGGACCGAAAAGAAATGCAGGCGGCAGTCAAGACGCGAGGGGGGAACGATTAGCTTCCAGTCATGTCCTCGAGTACAGTATATGTGCTGTGCGCGATCAAAGAACGGTAGGTCAACAGCTATAAGATTGTGTAAAATCTTATACGTGAGTATAAGATCTGCTTTGATGCGGCGAAGTTCTAGCAACTCAAGGCCAAGATTACGAAGACGATCTTGGTATTTAATTTCTCTAAAACCAGGGAGATTTTTTGTGAAGCGTCGTTGGACTTTTTCCACAAGGTCAATATCCTTGGCCAAGTACGGAGACCAGACAGGGGTTCCGTATTCCAAGATTGGACGTACAAACACCTTAAAGGCCCAAATTTTAGTGGCAAGATTTCCAGATGTAAAACATCTGTTCACAATCATAGATCGACGAAACGCCGCAGTTACAACCTTTTGGCAATGAAAGGAAGGTTTCAGATCCTGGGTGAACCAGATACCCAAATCCCTAATTTCCTTCGCTTGAGGTAATGGCTCATGGTCAAGAAAATACTGTGGATAACAATTTTTATTCCCCACATGGAAGGAAGAACATTTTGGATTAGAGAGGGGAAGCTGCCACTGTATAGACCAGGCAGCCACTTCCCGGATCTGTTCCTCCAGTTCTTGCGAAGGACCGGAAGTCGTATTATCGACCCCAATCTTTACGTCGTCCGCAAATTTGTACCCATAAGTGCCCGTGTTACCGATATTCAGGTCGTTAATGTATATTAAAAAAAGTATAGGTCCAAGCGCAGATCCCTGGGGCACCCCACTCGGGACTGGCTTCCAGGGTGAGTACGAGTTCTCAATCATCACCCTCTGCATGCGCCCCCTTAAAAAGGCAGCCAGCCAGCATTTAATATTTCCTTCAATCCCGCAGCTGCTTATTTTCAATAGTAGTTTTCGATGTATTACAGACTCGAAAGCTTTTTTAAAATCGAAGTAAATAACATCTGACGATGCTACAATGTCCCGTGCGCTTGTCCAGCGATCTAGTACCAATAGTAACTGATGGATTGCCGAACGATTAGGAACAAAGCCAAACTGGTCACGTCTAATGACTGAGTGATTATCAAAAAACTGCAGAATTTTGTCCCGAATAATTGACTCCATGATTTTGCACGACACACATGTAAGAGCAATCGGGCGGTAATTGTGTGGGTTTGACGCAGAACCTTTTTTCAAAATTGGAATCACATTTGCCTTGCTCCAGATGCCTGGAAGTTTATGTTGGGAGAACGAAAGCGTAAAAATTTTGGAGAGTGGATAGGAGATTTCCCTTACTACCTGCCGTAGGATAAAGGCCGAAAACCCGTCTGGACCACACGACCTACTTGGTTTAAGATTATTTACTGCTCTTACTACAGAGCTTTCAGAAATCGACGAATAGATTTCTTTTGATCATGTTGGCGCGGTTGGCTGTAGACATTCATTACAGTTTGCTTTTGGGAACTCGAAAAGCACCTGCAGAAGCCATCGATTGAGCTATTGTTGTCATCGCCGCCATCTTGGAACTAGTTCCGTTTGGAAGACAAGTGGCTGTCACAAAGTTCGCCATCTGCTAAAAAATGCTAATAGGCTATTTTTGTGTGTTTCATGAGAATTATGTATGGCCAAGTACCGTAACTGAATAGTTTCTGACATCGTTTTATCCCTAAAACGTTTTGGTTGATGCTGGGAAAACACGTACTACGTTAAGCCTTATGTCGTAATGCAATTTCAACGCAAGCGTGAAGAGGCTCTATTGCATCGCTAACTCTCTCTCCACTGACTAATGTGGGTGGACCATAGCTGAACCCGCACGGGTGGTGTTTGATACACTGTTTTCAACATTGGGGCGGCTTGCTCTCTCATGTGTTTGTTGCGGAAGACGTGTATCCAGTCTACGTATTTTTGCTCACACTGGCTTCGCTTCGCTCACTCAATGAGCACCTCCCATGACCCGGAAGGTCGAAACCTTTACCTCCAGGCTTTGTATGTTTTTTTTTTTAATATTCCACCGTGTTTCACTGGTGTTTCACCGGTGTTTCACTAATTGTCCACAACGACATAACCTTTAGCAACCCGTGCACATTGTTAGTTATACTACATACAATTTGTTATCTATTACCGCATTCATTTAGTAGCAACGGGAAACTAATCAACGGTTGACTAGCAAATAGCTTTCAGCGAGCGAGAAGCCCTTTTTGCGTGAACGCGCCATAAAAGATGGGAGCGAATGTATAAGGAAATATCCGTTTCAAATCAACGATGAACTCCCGTTTCGCCAAATCCCGTTAGTCATCAAATCCTATTTCGCCAACAAACAAAAAACTGATTAACAGTTTTGCCCTCAGGGGCCAGTCCCGTTTCACCAAATCCCGTTTCGCAAAACGAATTTCACAAAATTTTACGTACACGAAATTTAATACCTTATTTCTATGTAATGGGGCTTTAAAAGGCAAATATTTAACAGAGACAAGCAGTGGTAGAATAAGTCCAGTTAATTTATTATCGTTTTGAAAACTGGCAATACAGACGGAAAAAGATGCGTTTTAAATATAATTGTTTAGAATTGTTTGTCACTACGTCAATGCCAAGGTTCTCTTTTAAGAATAGTTAGTTATACACGTGATGGTTAACCTTTTCGTAACGGGAATACCCGTTTTGCAGAATCCCGTTCCTCAAAATCAAAATATTCTGCCAAAATTTAACATTGCAGAAGTTGAAGAGGCAATTGTTAATTTTTTTTATTAGTTGTGGTTTTTGATGTTTTGAGTTTAGCCGCAGCGAGCGCAGTAGCGCGAGCGAGGCACGTAATTTGAAGCAAATTACTTTGCAAAATGGGATTCTGTAAAACGGGTGTTTGTCTATCTGACCATTATCATGTTATAAATGTTCGTGTTAAAATATTTCGTGTGCCCAAAATTTCGTGCACGATATTTGGCGAATTGGTATTTGGCGAAACGGGACTGGCCCCTGAGGCAAAAGCTATTAATCTGCTTTCTTTTTGGCGAAACGGGACGTAACCAAATCAACAGGTTCCAACGTGCAGCTTATACTTAGGACGCGTATACGCAACAAGGCCTTCTCGCTCGCTGAACTCTATTTGCTAGTCAACTGTTATTTATTTACGACAAGCTGAACCCGCACGGGTGGTGTTTGATACACTATTTGCAACATTGGTGCGGCTTGCTCTTTCATGTGTTTGTTGCTGAAGGCGTGTATCCCGTATTCGTGTTTTTGCTCACACTGGCTAACAAACGCTGATTTTCGTTCGCATCGCTCACTCAATGAACACCTCCCATGACCCGGAAAGTCGAAACCTTTACCCCCCAGGCTTTCTCATGATTTTTTTTTTCAATGTTTCACCCAGTTTCACTAAACCTTTTTATTTTAATTGTCCACAACGACAGAACTTTTAGCAAGCGGTTGAGAGTGGTTGATACAGGTGGTGTTTGAGTCACCGTTTGCAACATTGAGACGGTTTGCGCTGTCATGTGTTTGTTGTGGAAGGCATGTATGCCGTGCAAATGCAGTTTTTGTCTTATGTATGTCGCTTCGGTCACTCAGTAGGCGCCTTCCCCGACCCGGACTCCACGCACTTTCAGGAATATTTCCGCCTAAAGTAAATAAATACGCCTCTGTACACCGGAAGTAAATAAATACGCCTTTGGACAGCAATTCTATATCTTTAGCCCGATTGCCCGTTTGCGAATTGGTCACACCCGACTTACTCACTGTTTCCTTTTGCGGGGGGTTGACCCTCCTGAATGTTCTTGGTGTCGACGGCCACTTACGGTCCGGCACTTACTTGTTGATTGTCGCCATCTTGATGGTGTTCGTCGTCGGTTCCATCTTCCGCATGACATTGCGCGTCAGTTGGGCCATAAGTCTGTCCTCCTGTCCGGTGTTTTTCAATTTTTGCAGGAGGTACAGATGTATGACAAGATTTAGATTAGGGGTTTGAATGACATCTCTGTAATGTGTGGTGCAGTGGCAACCCGGACCACTGCACTGTGACTGAGGTTGGCGCTAATGACCAAGTTGTCGACGCGCCATTAAGCCTCATCCC
>JAHWFP010054957.1:0-12844 GCA_023313725.1 Lithobius niger | reverse complement strand
CCTAAATAATTTTTGAACGATTGACCCCCACCTCCGTCTCCATTGAAGGAACGCTTGTGTAATACAAAGATATTTAATGAAAAGCTCATCAAAAGCCTAAACCATGTTCTTTTTTCACCTCGCACTGCTTGTCAAAATTTTTCTGACTTACAGAAACGTGGCAATTGGAAGCTAGCCTCTACCTGAACGGTGGTCACCACCTTTTTTTTATTCGGCGGTTCACATATTCATGGAGGCCACGATACACCTTAAGGCCGCATTTCCCAGGGAAACTGCAGCTTTCTACCAATAAACCCTATTTTTCTTACCGTGCGGTTAATGTGTTTAAATTTTCTAAAGGCTAACCCTCTGAGTCCCCCCCGATACAAGATCACATCCTCCTCTATGGTGGGTAATTTTCCTGTAGCTAAATTGAACACTAATACTAACTTAAATAATCTTACAATTATCTTATGACCAATACCTAGTTGTTCCCGTCACGGCAGGCCTTTGGCAGGACACTGACTAGGCTTGGTTCGATATTTTTACTTGGCTGTCTTCGGTAATTTATATTGGCATGCTATTACCGGTCTCTTCTTTCTTCTAAGAACTAACTATAATTTGATAAATTTTCCCTCAATGTAATTATCTATGCTCCTCTTCTACTAGTGTGGTGTGGACGTTAAGTGTGAAAAGCGTTTGTGTACCTGCGTAGCCGGCAATATTTATCCGGTCATTTATTACCGAAATAAAATTTTGTTCAGTTTTTCATTGTTCCCTATGCTACAGCCAAGTTGGACCTAACCTAACTGTCGATCCCACCATCGACTTACTCTAGATACCATTTAGTTTCTTGGTTGATTTTTTTTATTACCCTTGTAAGCAACTATAATTTATCCAACATTTTACTTGGTTAAAGAATGCAAACTTTCATACTATTTCGCGATCACCCTACTTTAAAGAGTGAACGAACCTATTAAATAGTTAACCAACCAACCAGCGTTATCAACCAAAAAACCAATTTGTTTAAACACATCTGTATTTCTTCGTACCTTCCCCCAAAAGTTTACATCCTGAAAACTTGGTTAACTCAAACTAATTTTAATTTTTTCGACTTGGGTCTAATTTTGCCTATGAAATTCCCCCTCCTCCCCAGGGATAATTCCTATTTTTCAGCTTCAGGATTATTAACCCCCTCCCCACGTAAAACCTCCGTTTCAATAAAGATTGATTTCACTTTTACCGTTTAAAAATGCGTTTCAGCCCCCCCCATCACATTTGCCTGGTAAATTTTCATTTGGTGCGTTAACATTTTCTTTTGTTTTCCCTGTTTGAAACCACAGCTGAAAAATAAAATTTTCCGTTTTGTCATAGACATAATTCCCGAGCACTCTGAGCAACGTAAGCCTAACTATAAAGCACCCTAGTGCTTGTTCACTCCCTATTTTAACCTAATTTCTTGCCCCGGACTCACCTTTCCAGGGGCAGTTGAATTATTAATCTGTTAATAATTAGTCTAGAAATAAGTCATTAGGAGTTCTTCCATCCTTAAGGCTTTCTAGCCTTTCAGATGATGGATACATGGTGGATCGGGTTCTTCGATTTTTTTTCCGCCACAACAATGAAATTGTAACAATGCTTTCCTCGGTCAACACAAAGCGATTATTGTCTTTAACAAAGGTGTACTTCCTCGTTATCCATCAACGATTATTGTTGAGACCATTCCGTGTTCGATACTTTATTCCCGTCTGGGAACATTGTTTAATGACGTGTTATGTGTATCAATTTTGTAATACAACATCGATTAACTCTTTTCGAGTGTACCATTCATTGCTGAACCCAATAGCTTCATTAACTTTACCTTCCGGTCGGACCAACATTAATACTAATTTTTTTTTAAGGGCGTATTTTCTTTTTTTAAAGACATACGGTTCTCTTTTCCAACTTGAATTTTTGTTGCGTCATGGGCCATCCGCCTGTGACGTCATATTGACTACAGTACCGTAGAACTTTAAACGTTATTCAGCGTTGTTCCGGTCTGAACCTTACCGATTTTTGACTTGTAAATATTGTAAATAATACTGTGACCAATAATTTGGTCTACAGTCCCCTTTTGGGTTGTCCTGTTTTCGCTGTTAATCTACAAAATAATGCAGGACGGATCATAATCTTTTGTTATGCTAACCGAACCTATGCTTTTGGTGTCTAAAGGATGACAAAACTAAATCCTATCAAGACCCTTTTAAATGAAAAACCAATAAGCAACATTAAAACTTGATTAAGCGTAACAAAAACAGAAAGACACCTATTTTACTCCTCCAATTTAATTTTAAGCCAAACCAATATTACATTTAAGTGTTTTCGGTCTCGGTTACAGGTCGGGGCGTTGACGCTTATTAAGGGTGCCTATTTAAGATGTAAATAGTTAGCTGGAACTTGTTTCTCAAACGAACATGGTCCTATTTAAGATTGTTTTGGGCTAAACCTATTTTGTTGCGTCACTGGCTTTGTAATGACCAAGTGTAAAAATCATTGTCAAACCTTTCTAATGCCTTTTGTTTTCTCTTTTCATGTCTCCCAATTTAAAAACCCTTGCCACGGAGGGCAAGCAACCAGTCTTCTCCCCACCCCCACCCTTCTGTGTCGACAGGGCTCGTCGCGTGCAGCATGATTGGTTCCGGGGCTTCGCATCGGCACGTCTGTTGGAGCTGCCAAGAGAGGCTCCTGCCCATTGGTCATTGGTCCCGGTGCGTCGGTGCGGTTCCGGTACTCCTTCTGCCTGCGGCGCCGTCTCCTGGCGACACTCGGCTGGAACTACTCCGTCCTCCCTTTCCCTGCAAGAACTATGTTATAATCTTTGACCTTTAATAATGCCTGTTAGTATAACTGATTATCTAAATCTGATGTAATTTATGTTTCTATTCATGTAACAATACTTGTATCCCATATGCTCATGCCAATTGTTACTTGCCCTAAACGACCAACTTTAGGGTTGTAACTAAGTGAGGCCTTTTCTGGCATTCCAATCATCAACCCCAACCATTCCACATGTGAACAATTTTCGGCCAACTTTATTAGAATCTTTTCTTCCCCCATTTAGATTATTTATTTAGGGACATATTAGTCACAATTCACCACCATACCTTTTTAGGCAGTACCAGTTGGCAGGCGAGCAAACACCGAAATCATCATTAAACCTGGACCAAAATGGCGTAAAGGTAACTTGTGACTCAGTCTCGTCCCTAACATAAGCTAATCCACTGTGTCAACAAGTTAAGCATTACCATCTGTTGATACAAGAAAAACACCAATCAGAAAATTCTGTTGCGAACTTCTGTATATTAGCGGAGGGTTCTTCCGAGTCCTCAACGATATCAGCCAACAATTGGTCCAGATATTCGGGATGTTTTTGTTCTAAGAATCCTGCCAGTAACAAACATCGCGGGTAAACGAGCTCGTCCGTTGCAAATTTTAACATCGTCGACAGTTTGATGTTACTTCCCATTTTCAGCAACACCTTTTTCAGTAGTTCTCTGGGTAGCTCCTCGCCTCATACTCTATGTATTCTGCTATACCTTCCATTAGCACCAAAGGTAGTTTTTCTTTCCTACCTTGGCTCTACCTTGTGCCTCAGACTGTAAATCTGTCTGGTTCATGTAAACATAAATGCGCGACTGCACAGAATCTCCCTTTACCATCGAGTAGGTGATTCCACCATTATTGATACTGATACCGAACTCTGGCCCGTATTAATCGTGAGAATTTCGGTCGTGGAAAATAAGTATTTTAGTAGTTTTCTCCCGTCTGCGAAAGGTTCCTTGTCCAGTGGACAGAACGATTTTTGAAATGCGACAATGATGTAGACCAGTTCATTCTCTATGTTGACCAACTGCGATGAGGCTAATTGAGAATAGTATACTACAAATGTTATGTTCAAGTGATGTGGTCACGTTTGAAAGAGTTCGGAAAAAAATGGTTTTTATGAAGTGTATACTATCCTTTTTTAATAATTTTTTTACTGTCAATGAGACTCAAAGGTATACACCGTGCCTAAGATACATCTGAGATTTTCTGGTAGTATACTATACTATATTATACTTAATAATTTTACGACGGTCAACTGAAAAATATGAATTATGTGCAATGTATATCAGCAGCATATTCAATAAAATTTTTTGACAATCAACTGACTGATGTGAACACACATGAATTGATGTCATGTAATGGTAACTACCTACAACAAGAAATGATACACTTTTCCTATAGAGCAAAAACAGTTTCCCTGTAAAATATGAATCATGTGTAGTTCATATCAGCAGCCGGCAAACAACTACACCAATTCTTACGAAATATTTTTTATAAATTTTATTCATTTAATTTTAAATTCTAATCCACTGGAAAAAGAAGCGGGGCAGGACAATTTTGACCCACCAACTTGGTCCCAAGCCGATTTCGTCCATGGACAATTTTGTTCCGGGAATAGATTATTATTTTTTATTAATTTTGTGTATTTGGAGTCTTTTTTTTTTTGGGTGGGGGGGGGGTGACTAACTGCACAAAAAAGACCCAATAATGTTTTTAAAAATATTTTTGATATTCTTTTTTAAGTGGTTGTGCGTAATGGTAGCCTTTTTTTTTCACGGTGGGGCAACTTGAACCACAAACAAGGCCCAATACTGTTTTTAGAAAGAATTTTTTACAGCAAAATAATAAGTTCGAGCCTCTTGTTTCTGGCACCTTTTCCTCTTACTGATGATGCGGCTACGCAATAATTAATAAGAAGAAAAAAACAGCTCTAAAAGAATATTAAAAAAATATATCTTGGGCCATGTTCGTGGTGTACTTCCCTCCAATGGTAGTCCTACATTTTAATTAAAACATTACTGTGCAAAAAATGTTTTAAAAACAGTATTGGGCCCTCTTTATGGTGTAAGTTCCCCCCCCCACCTCCCCTTACACGCAAGCTTTAAAAAATGTATACACAAATGCATACACAAAAAAAGTTTTATCTCTCGTCCTAAATTCATTGAAGTAATTAAATTATTACTTACCTGAGACCAAATTCTCCATGGACCAAACCGGCCGGGGACCAAATTGTCCGGTACCAAATAGGCAGGACCAAATTGTTCGGGACCAAATCGGCGGGACGAAATTGTTGCGTGAATGGCACAGCAAGGTTGCAAACCCTTTTATGTTGCTCTTTGGACTACAGGTCAAACTGCCTTAGTGGGAACTGAATCCTACTCATTGGAGAATTGAGATCTAAGGTTGTGGGTTCAATTCCACATTAAGGCAATCCTACATACAAGTCCAAAATGTAAATAGGTGTGCATCCTTATTTATTTTACCATTCTCTAGCCTGGCTTTTCATCCTGCTTACTTATAGACATAACGAATGCAGCTTCTTATAACAAGAAATAAAATACTTTCTTTCTCGTTGGGGCACAAGCAGAATCCCTTTAAAATATGAATTACGTGCAGTTCATATAAGCAGCCAGTAAGCAGCCAGCTGGAAATAAGTACCGGAATACTAAAGTCCGGGATGTCAATCTCATTTAGTAATTCTCATGTGAATGCGAACAGTGGAAAACCCAGGCAATTCGAATGCTGGTGGTGCCGCACAGTGACAAAATTTCCAGCAGCATGGAAAAGAGGTAGGCTTTCGTGACGGGGTGATGGATTAGGTTGAAGCGGGTGATAACCAGCCAAAGTCGGCGAGAAGAAGCAGTCCGGTGAAGGATAGAAGGCAAGAGTGACCAAACGACTGGTCGCTTGAGAACAAAAAGATGCGAATGCTTTCAAGCAAGCTCTTTTATACAGGAGGGCTGTGCATGCGCAGTTGGGTTGACAAGCTTACCCGGATTGGAGCAACGTAAAATCCAAAAGGCAAAGATAACATATATCCAAAAATTGACAGGTATAGTTTATTTCCAGCAACAATAAACTATCTTTACAGAATGCGGCTAAAACAACTTCTGCATTGATGCGACAATTTCCTTCCAATTCTTCCTTCAATCCCTAAATTCAAGTGAAGAATCTGGCAGTGGACGAATTACCCAGTTTCATCTGCGTTGTTGACAATTTGGCTTCACATCAGATTGTCTGCTGAACGTTGTTTTGAAGAGCGAGGCGAATTGAAGAAAGCATTTTAGTGCCCTCGATAGATAACTTTGAAGGGCGTACTGTATAGTAATGAATTAAAGGCACTTAAAACAGGTGTAAAATAAATTACGAGCCAACCATCGCAGACAACTGTGTCTCAAGTGAGATGCAATCTAATCCCTTTGAGCTATCATATTTTAGTGCATATTCATGAACAATATATAGTTAATCGTTTAGGTGTATGAATGATAGATAAATAATACGACGTATGAACCCCATTTAAGCTTGGAACTGATTTGCATACTTTATGCTGCATAACAAGAGCATTAACAACGAAAAATCTACAAATATCAGAATCTAATAGCAGTATTATTTGCAAAATGAGAAGCTTGTACCTAGTAGTATTCTGCATCAATTATATGTTAGATGCTGCTAACGGTAAGTACTACATAGTACATAAAATAGCCTGTAACACGAAATAGGTGGGGTGTAGTTTAGTTCAAGTATTCTCTAATTTCTCTAAAGTGTAAATTCTTACAATAACTGTTGGGACAACTCGAGAGCTCCTATATTTCATTTTTGAATTTTTTTTGTAAAAATGATCACTCAATCCAATTGCTCTTAGCATATCCTCTCACCTGAGACATAGTAGGTGACAGCATGTTTAAATGGATAACGTGTTTTCATGGTCGCTCTCAATTGGCTGTTTTTTTTCTGCAAGAAAGTAGTAAAAGAAATGGCGGAAGCATAATTGCAAGCATTGCTGGCATGCAAGGAAAACTATACCACAACAGATTCATTTTGTTTGCATAGTAGCAAAGCTTTACAGTTTGGTTCCTTTGGTTGTATCGCATGAATAATGCAGTGCTTTGAAGGGGATGGGGAAATTAAGGCTTTATAGCTCGTCAATAAATAGTTATTTAGCACCAATCTTAATCACAGTGTAGACATACAGGTTGCCACTGCACTGCCCCACACATTATAGAGATGATGTTCAACAAACACAAAATCTACATTATATCATTTCTGTATCTCCTGCAAAAATTAAAAACCCCGGACAGGAGAATAAATTCATTGCCCAACTGACAATGTACGTTTACAGAAGATGGAAACGGCAATGAACACCATCAAGATGGCGACAATCAACTGGCACGTGATGAACTGTCAGTGGACGGTGAAATCAATGACAAGCGGAGCATAAATTACATTACAAAAGGAAGTAATGAGTAAGGTTTGTGTGGACAAGACGCAAACAAGCCAACAACATTTCTTCTTGGTGCTGCAGAGTCGAACCCAGTGTCAAGCTTGGACAGTGCCATTAATAGCCACAACATTCCCAGGGAGTCGAACTGTAACCAAACCTTAACCCAAAACCTAAAAAAACGTTTGAAATCGCCGAACCAAAACCTTAACCGAACCGATAAACTTCCTGGTGAATTACCGTAACTGTAACCGAACCAAAATGAAATAATGTTTTTTTTTGTTTTTTTTTTGCTCGTTTGCTTGGCCTCACTTCTGGATCATCGTTGTTTTTAACAATACTCTATCCTGTAATTGTGGATAGAGATTTACCAACATTTACTAATCAAAGTTTTAACAACGAATGTGCAATTATGTAATTCGTTGTTTTTGTTTTATTTAAGTAAAGGTTGGCTAAGTAAGTTTGATTCAGAAAAGGTTTGACTGCTAGCATGCTGTTTATAATGATGCTATGCTAAGCTAACTAAACAGTAACTATTACATGAGTAAGTATATCCCATATCGGTTAGCCCACATACCACACACATATGGTTCTCAGCGTGGATTTCGAACAATGAACCATAGTTACGAAGCCAATGTCGGGAGAAACCACTAGTGTATTCTATCAACAATGTAGCAAGCAAAGTTAGTCGAAAAAATATTTTCGTTGTTATTTGAAGGGGCATTTCGGACTGAAGCTAGGATGCAATGACACAAGCAAATTTTATGCTTATTTTTGCTTATTTTTAACACTTTTTTGTACTTATGAATAAAACAACAAAACCGATTTATGAGTAATATTTCTTTGTTGTTCTTTCCGATTTGACGTTAAATTGATTTGAAATACTTTAACATAACACAACTCATAAATTACACCATAAATAATAACCAGAAATGCAGCTACGACTCAAACCACATGCTAACGATCAGCTAGTAAAATATGCTGAAAACTAAAACAAATCAGTTGGTGGATAGCTCTCACACTACCCGATGAAGGTTGCCTCCCACAACCTAATGCTAGCTATGCTGGCACAACCGTCTGTCATATTTTGATTATTTTTAATTTATTAGTTAAGTATAGAGCTTTCAAATACATGTTCCTTTTTTTAATTTTACGTTAATTCATTTGCATTTGAAGTATGTTGATATAATACAACAAAACCATAAAATACCTACGGGAACACAACACTGCAACCATTCAACACTTGTAAATATTAACTAGTTCTACTTAAAATCTAAAACACTAGTTTGTGGATAGCTCTCACCTTATCCAGTGAAGGTTGCCTCCCAAAGAAGCCTAATGTTAGCCATGGTGACACAACCGTCTGTCATATTTTGATTATTTCTAAATTTGTAAATTTGTAAATGCAGAGTTTTCAAATACATATTTATTTATCAAACATCATACACGTAATCAATAAATAAATTGGCAGTATTATCACTGATGGAGCCCATTTGGCTCTCTGTCTTGTAATTACACGTTTGTCGGCTGACCACTTCACTGTTCAAGATTCCGAAAGCATCCGTCATCGCACAACACCGAATAATCTATTTAGCCAACAAAGGTTCTCTACTTTTATTTCTTGATTGTTACTCTATTCCGAAGTACCCCATCACAGTTCATACCGCAGAAACTGAATGCCAATAGCCCCTTCAAACAACTTCTACTAAAAAAAATTAAAGAGAAGTTGTCTGAAGGCGCTGTTCATCATTGAGTTTCTGCCGTATGAACGGTGATGGGGCACGTTGGAATCAAGTTACAATCAATAAACATGAGCACAGAACTCTTCACCAAACAAGCAATAACAACGCTGTGTTTGTGTAAGCATTATTACACGTACAGTCGTCTTGTCAAGCTTCTCAATGAAAGAGCGTCAGCACGATTTGTTCTTTGTTGCAGCCAGACTCGAACAATATGCGGTTGTTATAAGCTAGGACAATATATGGTAAACTGCATTTACTGGACAAGCAGATTCACGACTGAAGGTGCAGCCAGCATCGATACTTCCGCTTTGAGATTGTGGGATGGCAGCCACCACAATGATTTTCCTGGGGTACACTATGTTGGAGAAGCACAAGTCAGACGAGTAGGATAAAACACGCATGGCTACAGGCACAGGCAAAAGTTCGAACTAAATTTCCACTAGCTGGTCGATTTTAGAAATTGATGTTTGCATTATTTTTAAGTTATGCAGCATTTTAACATTTGTCAACGGGCTTAATTCATGCATTACCTTCATCGCAAAATTGCGACAGAAATTATGAATTATGGGATGTGTATCCTAGGATGATATATGGTAAACTTCAATATCCTTACAAAATTATTGTAACCCCCTACAAAGAGCATGACAGCAATTCCAGAATAAAACAATTTCACGAATCTCGTTCAGGCGAGATCGGAATATAACCCGCCGCCGACATATTTTTTTATACGGCGGCACCTACGGTTGTACCCAGTTCTCACCTCTGTGCTCGCCTGAGTGAGATTCGTGAAATTGTTGTTTTAATCTGAAATCGCTGCCATTCTCTTTATAGAGGGGGGTTTACAATAATTTTTTTTAATATAATACATAAATAAACATATTTTAGGATTGGCCTTCAGCAATTCTCATCAGATCTCTTTCAGACGAGAACTGAAAGTTGGCTGGCACCATGTTGGCGTTATTGACGTCGGCCAGCATTGGAAGGAAGGCAGACTGTGAAGGTTTGGAATGCATGATTTCTAGTACAGTTGCGACTGCCTGCTATAAGCAGGATAACCAACGGCATCTCTGGAGTTCTGGCAACAATAACTCGTTGCTGCACCACTCGTTGATTGTTGGAAGAGCTCACTCGATGCCATTGGTTATCCTACACACATCATATTTCGCGCGACCAGGATAACAATGATACACCAAAATTGCAGTCACATCCTCCCACACCACTCGTCTACAACATTACAGTTGTGTACCAAGGGATAAGCCCACAACAATGACCAGGCTCGGACTGGCATCTGTGGGGTCCAAACGCTCTGACATTTAAGGAGGCCTGTGAACACAATCCTGGGGAGGTGAAATTATGCAAGCGTAAAGGGACCGATTATTATTAATGGGCAAGAGGGAGAAAGAAATGAAATATAACCACTAAATTTTTTAATGACCCCCCACCCCCTTCAAAATCCTGAAAAAATCTTGACCTCCATCTTGACCTCCAAACTTTTTCGTACGTCTATTGAGACTGACTGCAGATGATTTCCTTTAGCCAAATTAGGTAAGTAGCATTCTTCACCAACAAGTTACAACACTTGCCTATTTTTACGAATGGACAAGAAAGGGAGGGGGTAGTTGCTATTACCTTGAAGGACCGCTAAGCAATTTCCCCTAATTAATTTTTAATACTGTAGTCCCTGGCCGGCTTTGGTATATGCTTGGATATACTACTTTAATTTTTTTTCGTTTGTTAAAAGTGTGGGACTTGCTAACCATTTGTGTGATTGCATGTGGCAGTACTTGTTACCAAAAAAAGTGAGCGTACCAAAGTATGCTACGAAAATGTCGTTTTTAAACACTAATACTGTACAACGCTATCACGTGATGGAGAGCTGTTGCAGCCATTTGAAGGCGGAGAGGAGGAGCCAGTCTTTGGCAGAGCAGGGTGTCCGTGACGGATCCGTATTTAGGGGCAAAACGTGATTGCGCTTTTCCCAGGGCAAGTTCGGCCACGGTATTGCTTAGGCGCAATAAATAAACGTCAAAGGTTTGGAAAAAAATATTGTGGATCGTTGTTAATGCCTAGTGCAGTTTAGGTAAAACAGTTATTCACACAGAAACGGTTTTGGTTTGGGGGACTGTTGGTCTCTTTCCTCTTGATTTTATTTAGCATTCACACATGTAATATCATGGAAAACAGTTGCATGGCCAAACATGGCCTTCTAGGAAGAGTGAGAATTTTTACTTGGTTGACATCCAAAGGAACAATTGACACATTGGGGTTTGGCTTCTCATCTTACGTGTAAGAAAAAAAGGATAGGTTTAATTTACAGTTTGTGGCCTTGGGGTCCCAACTCAGGAGTGAGGAACAGAACACAAAACGAGATCAAAACTCTGGAAAGTCCACAAACAGTAAATGGAGGCGGCAACAGGCCCGTGGGAAAGATGATACTGTCCTTTTCCTCATTACAATGCAAAGAGTAGATAAATCATAACTCAAACATGAGTATTGGGGTCTCAACCCAAAGGAGTCAACTGTTTGGGAAGAGGGAAGATTAGGAACAAAAAGGTTTTTTCATAAAAGTAAATAGAAAAACAATACCACTAAACAATGGTTACTCAGGACATTGCTCATCATTATTGTAACAAAGAGAGGTGGGAGAAAGGTTGTCAGAACTTAAATTAGATGTTGGGGAGTTGCGTTGGGAGCTGATGTGACAAGGACAAGAGTCTCAGACAGAGGAGCAAAAGGAACTGTCTAACATTTCCCCCTCGAGGGCTGCAAGGTTTTTCTTATAATACAATTGGTTTCGTTACACAACATAATAAATTGTAAGGTACTAGTATAGGCAAGCATACCAGAAGTGTCTCCCCCTCTCGTGGGCATGAGAAGGGGCAAGTTCATATAGGTAGTAGAGCGATGGTACCGATACACACCTCATACAGAAGGAGACAGTATGTTCCTTCTAAGAAGGGAGGATAAACATTGCTTCTAACAAGATCGCAAAGTAGGACATAAAACGGCACAAAGCTACTAACAAGGGCTACAAGTAGGACATAAAATGGCACATAGCTACTAACAAGAGCTACAAGTAGGATATAAAATAATGGCACATAGCTACTAACAAGAGCTACAAGTAGGATACAAAATGGCACATAGCTACTAACAAGAGCTACAAGTAGGGTACAAAATGGCACATAGCTACTAACAAGAGCTACAAGTATGATAGGTACACACTGGTGAATTAAGAGGAAAGTAAGAGAATGTGGGAAGTGTTAAGAGCGCCAGTCGGAACGCATTGTTAAAAGGGAATATACACTTTAAGAGATACATTAGTTAGGTTATATATCAAAACAGCATAAACAACATCAGCAGGAAATACACTTTGGACATTAGGAGGACTTAAAAGTCACCTCTATGTCATCATCAGAGTTAACGACGATAGTTAACCGCGGTGTAGCCATGGCAGACAAAACGGCAACTGGAGGCAGGCCATGCAAACGGCGAGAAACACGTTGAGGTCTTGGCTGTGCAGGGGGCGAAGGTGGTGGAGCGGCATTCTGTGGCGTCGGAGGCCTCGGTGGCCTAACGGCCTGAAGTGTATTTTCATCGTCAGAGTCCGAAGAATCTATCCTATCCTCAGGAGGAAATGATGGTCCGTCTATTGTCCATGGCAAAGTTTCAGTGACGGGGCCTATTCCCGGAGGGAATAGATTAGATGCATTCTGCTCCTCGTAGAAGGTCACATTGGTACTGTATAGATAACGCTGTTTGGCGACGCTAAACAATTTATAGGCCCGACGTTGGTGGTCATAATAAAGATGAACACACGGTT
>JAHWFP010054952.1:425-15690 GCA_023313725.1 Lithobius niger | reverse complement strand
GCTCTCCCAACGATGAGTGTTTCGCTGGTGACGCATTTGGGTCGGCAACATTCTTGCTGTCCCAAAACGTTAAGCAGATTGTAGGCTCAAACGTTCCTACAACTGTTGGAATTCTAATTTTCCAATCTTTCTGCGTTGTTGGTGCAATACCAATAGATGTGCCTGAAGACATGTTAATTCCGTCTTTATAAAATGTATCATCCGTATGTTTAAACTGAACTGTGCGTTCGTGACCTAATAAAGCAATAACTATCGGCTTTTTAGTATCAACTGGGTTTAATTCGGATTGAAAATTTGTAGAATCTAAACCATCTTCGAATAGAGTTACTACTACGGAATCACAAGTTAAACCATATTTATCGTTAACTGTGTTTAAAGCATTTGTAAATTCATTTACGAGATTTTTGTTACTCTCTATAGCCCTTGCTACATATTTTGATGGAATTTTGCCGAAATATGACGCTAAACGTGGTAGTGCTAGCATGCGATCTGGCAAAGCAAGTTTTTGCTGATGCCATTCGACGTTTGAATACAAATCTAGCATTAGTTTATTTGCAACTTCTGAATATAATGAAACGCATTTTACGTTTAAAGAATGAGTATTATTTATCTCATTTGTTTGATTAACAGGAGTTTGAGCTTGAACTGAGCTGACGTGTGGATTTTGATCGTCATTACTGCTCTGTTCCGACTGATTTAAATTTAGTTCTGAATCCCTATTCACATTCAGACTACTAGCTCGTTTTTTGAATTGCAACTACTTTGACATGAGTCATTGGGCTCATTTACGTCTGTAGCGTGTTGTGGAACACGGTTTTGGCTGTTGTTATTTTGCCTTTGCTGACCTTGGTTCTGACTTTGATTTTGATTTCTATTTTGGTTTTGGTTCCTCCCGTAATTATTATTATTATTACCGGAATTCTGATATTGTTGCCCATTATTGTAACCATTGTTACTGTTATTGCTAGCGTTAGTTTGGAATGCATATGGGTTATTTTTTCTGTTGAACTGAATAGAATCCCTATTTTCAAAACCAGAAAAATAATTTCTGCGTTTACCACGGGTATTTCCCCTGTAAAGGTTACCTCCGCGACCGTTTCTGTTGTTAAATTTATTTGTTGGAAATCCGCCTTCTTGTTTAAATTTGTTCCAACGTTGTCGTACTGTATGTAAGTTTTCGTCTTTTGTAAGACATTCTCGTTTTATAAGCCCTGGGGCTGAACAACGGTGGCAGATTTTACCTTGATTTATGTTAGTGTTAACTGCGCTAACTTTAGCTTCAACATTTTTAGGTTTAGCATTGCTAAGCTTAGTTATGCCTTTCTCTAAAGAGTTCATTTTATCTAGCATTGTGCCAAAAGCTAAATTGTTAACTTTCGCATTAGAAAGTTGTTTAGTTCTTGATTTATCTGAGTTAAGATCATTTTCATCGCCTTGATATCCAGCTAAAACTGAACGTTTATAAATGGCTGAATTATACGTATCCCTGAATGTAGTATGCATTTGCGATGTTACATGAGTTTCAATTTCTCGTGGCATGGCGTGTAAAAATACTGAACGCATACCATCATCCTTAGCTAGCTGTTTAAAAGCTCGTTGTGCGTCCGAATCGGAAGGTTTAACTCTCCAAAGTTGTGAAGCCATTTTTTCTAGTCTGGCAGCGAAAAGTTCGATAGTTTCTCCCTGCTTGAGTCGCGCCGTGTGGAACGACGTAGGTGTGACGATTTCACCTCCGCAACCAAATCTATCGACTAAAATTTCTTTAAAGCTGTCCCAACTTCGGGAAGTGGCTATATGCGGATTCATGGCTAAATAAATTGCAACTGGACCTGTACATTTACTACATGCAGCTGAAATTAGTTCTGAATCTTGTAATGAAGGATCTAATGTTCGCAAATTTTCGACCATTAATGCAAAAGCGAAAATGTCTAATGAGTCATCCCCTGCAAAAGGAAGGATAGCCTATTTGGCTGCTCGTAATTCGGCCCAAAGTCTAGATTTAGTTTGTGAATCTCTAGTTTGAATAGTTTTTAACACTTCTAAATGATTATCAGTTACTGCCTTAAGATTATCACTGTTTGATTGCAAACATACTGCTAAAGTATGATCTAAAATCTTTTGAAGACGTGAATCATCCATTGAATCACCCTGTCGTCCGCTACTATGATTAGGAGTTAAATTTAGTGGAGTCTGATTTCCATCTGAAATTCGGGAATTTATTACTACGTTTGGAGTAATATGGACATGGGAGTGATTCGGCATTTGCGAATTTATAGGCACTTGAATATTAAGCGGCGTTTGAGCGCTTGTTTGCATTTGTAAGGTAGGCATAGTTGGTGTTAAGTTTGGTGTTACCCGATTATGCTGTGGCGTTACTAAATTTAACGGCTCTGTTTGGGTTAATGGCGTAGTTTGATTTAACGGTACACTATGATTTAGTGAAACATTTCCATTTTGTGGCAAATTATGACTGAATGGCGCATTTTGGTTAGCGTACACCTGATTATTTGGTGACACTTGATTATTTAATTGTACCTGAGTACTAAGTGGTACTTGGGAATTTAAAAGTACTTGATTTGCACGTTTATTATGTGGCGATCTAGATCTAGTTTGATTTTTAGTTTTACCCTTATTTTGAGCTGAACGATTAGCTGAGCGAGATTGAACTCGTTTGGGAGGAGGCAAATTTACTGCATCATCGATCTCGTCGATGGTGTCAGAATACTCTGATTCTGTATCCGATTCATTTTGAGTAATATTCGTATTGTCTGAATTGTTAGTGCTGACTGAAGCGTCTGTGAATTCCACAAAATCTTGGCGATTTACTGGCCTTAGAATTTGTCTGCCTCTCGAAGAGACTTGAACTGTGCCTCTAGCGCGATTACTTCTAGTTCTAGGCATTATTTTAACCAGATTTTTACTAGATTTAACTAGATTTTAAGCAAATATTTAAGCTTAAGGTGGATTTAAACTTAATTTGTAGCACAAGTCTTAAGTTTTAAGCACTTTAAAAATTTTGTAAAATTTTCTACAAATTTGCACCAAAATGATGATTTTTCCCTTTAAAATGGAAATTAAGGAAATTTTCCCAAATTTTAACACGTAAAGTCGACAATAATTTGACGGTGGTTATTTTAAGACCAACTACGATTGGTTTCACACAAAATTGGTACTGTAGTGACTAATAAACCAAATGCATTGAACTAAATTTAGGCCTATAAGTTTAACCCAAATTTAACCAAAATTTCCTCTTACTGTGGAAAATTCAAAGCAAATACACTTTAAATGCACACAAGATAATACACTTGACCAAATTTCATAGCATTGAACATGTCAATCTACCATTTCCATAAACAATTTCAAGATACAAGCAAAATCAACAATGTTATTTTTTTTTTCCAACAAAGCTTAACCAGCGCTATTTCTTAAATAGGCTACCAAATTTTCCCGTACTTTTGACTGTTAAATTCTGTTTACAAACAAATCAACTATCGTTGTTGACTATTGGGGTGAAAAAAATCAGACCCGGATTTAACGCTAAATTTCAGCTTTTTAAGGATTGTAAAGTGCGGAAAATGGCAATATTTTCTATAAAATACAACTGAATGCTCTTAAATTATTAGTATTATTTTTTCTTTTCGGGCTAGTTGGGAGAATTGAATCACACTTATGACTCCATTGTAATGTTCTATTCCAGTGACCATTTGACTATAATAAACATTTTTGTCTAGGATGGCATAAGGGCAAACAATTGTAATAAACACTAATCAAGTATAAAATAGGTAGGCTAAATAACAAGCAAACATCCAATTATACTGGGCCTTTAATCAACACTCCGCTGTACACAATATTGACCCCACATATGGCCAATTAAATCAGTGACAGATTATTATGATTTGATTGTATGATTACAATGATTGACATGAGTCTAACGAATGGCATTACGGATTAAGTCGAGCGGTAAACCTAATCATTATTATATTCTCTTGAGGTAAATTAAAGGAACTCGGGTTAATTTAGTAGCGTACGGATTGGTACTAGTTAAGCATAAACACAATTAGCTATCGCTAATAAATCAGAATACTTAGCTCATTGATTGAAGCATGAGTGCGGCCATGGGCCCACGGGTCAGCTGAGCGGCGAAGCCCCGTCGCTAGATCGGCACGGAAAATCTGCCTGGCGTACTTCTGGATTGCGGCCTTCGGAATTTGACTGGCGTGAACTAGTTAGCGACTGGTAAGCTGCTGGTGATCGGATGATATCACGCATTCCGAGGTTCAGCTTAAATACTGTGGCGTTATCGGCCATGATCAATCCATTGTAGTATTGATTTATTATTGATTTATTATTAAAATGCTAAATATAGTAACATTTGGACAGCTTGGGCCCTTATCATTAATTGGGACCTTTCCGCCTGTCAATCATTCTATAGTTGCGTTCGGGTTCATTAATTGTTCCCCGTACGCGGCACTTTGAAGGTATACGCCGCCATCCCGTGTGGGAGGGACTTATTGTTATTCCACGTAGTGATCGATCATGAGCGATGATCTTATCGTAATTAAATCTACTTCTAGAAAGTCATTTAGCTTCTACGAAACTGTCGTAAATAATGTCAGCTGGTAATGCCATCTTTTAAACTCTAACAATAGGTGTAATTACACTTGTTCAGTCTCAAATGATCTTGCCGCCTCTCGGTCGTCTTTGAAGAAGGACTCCCAATTATAATTGCTATCTGGAGTCGTTTTGATCTATCCGAATAAATACTCGGCTCATGCATTTATTAAATGAATGATATTATGCAGTTATGCATTCAATTAATTAATTGTATTGTTTCTGTTATGAATATTTATTAAGCCATTAATTATTTCCCTACACAGTCTCGAAGAGTTGCAACGGCTGGAGTGAAAGACGACAGTTTGGCGATACTGCAACCGGTAGTTAGTGAGGGGTGGCAGGGAGCGAAGGATGACAGACTGGATGAGTTGCAAGTGACGGGAGCTGAGGACAATAATTCAGGGTAGCTGTAAACGACGGTCAGTGAATGACTGCAGGATGAGAAAAATGATTTTCAGTGACTGGCAATAATTCGTGGAGCTGCAACGGCCTGAGCTACGATGAAAGTCTGGAACCGTAGCAGATGGTGTACAGCAAAGGTCAGCAGACTTGAAAAGCTGGAACGACGGGAGTGAAGGACGACAGCGTTGAAGACCTGTTACGATTGGAGCTAAACAGCAACAACGATAGTTGACGGAAGATAGTAGACAGCGAAGGACGAGCATCAGAAGCAGTAATGAAAATGAAAAGTTGCAAGCGGCAGTCAGTAGGGCCAGCAGGTAGTGAAGCATGGAGGTCTGGTGGTGCAAACGGTCATCAGGCTCGAAGAGATTGTGAGACTGAGAGACTTGTTTTCTTTGAGTGAAGCATAACTTAAGTGTGAAACTGGTTTGATTAGCAACAAACGAACAGAATAAGTTTAATCTGGGATTTCGCGTAGTGTTTAGCGATGCTGGTGGTGGCAATGAGAGCCCGCACGTAGCAGCAGACGGTCGGTCAGTAGGCCGGCAGCAGACAACAGAAAAAACGTAGTTTGGTCATACAAGCAATGGAAACTGGCAAGGGGTGCGTTGGCAGATGATCGGTTTGTTGATTGGCAGGGAAGTGAAGTAGACGTAAACCGAATTTCGGTTTTGGCACCGAAACGAGCAAATTTTCGGTTTCGGTTCTGGTTTCGGCTGTGAAGTTAATAGCTTAGTTTCGGCTTCGGCCGAAACCAATGAACTGGTTTCGATTATGGCTTGGGTTTCGGCTGAATCCTATGCTTCAGTTTAGGTGAAGCCGAAACCACTTCTACCTCCTGCAGTGTTCATTTTCCGTACAGACTACTAGGCTGTAGCCTCATGGTGTCGACATTCAGGGGGCACCATCACAGATCCTGCTTACATCTGCCATGCCCATCAATAATAAATACAATTTTTTTTTAAATCCAAGTTAAAAATATTTATATGGCTTCGTTTGCACTGGAGGGTATTTATGCTTGCAATTGTCTTTATTTACGTTTTCAAGCAAAGTTCTTACTTACTGAATGAAAAGCCCGTACAAACGAAAGTCCTGAAGTCTTGTAGCAAGACTGACAAGTTCTTTTTTAATTCTAAAACATTACTTTTATTGGAGGGGTGGGAGGTCACACATTCATGATTTTATGATTTTATTCCTGCTTTTTTGTCAAATTATTAAAATTAATACTTTTCAGGTTAGGTTTTGGTTCCGGTTTCGGTAGTGGTTTCGGTTTCGGCCGAAATGATTGATTGATTTCGGTAGTGGTTATGGTTTCGGCCGAAACCAAATTGCCAGTTTCGGTTGTGATTTCGGTTTTGGCCGAAACCAAATCACTGGTTTTGGCAGTGGTTTCGGTTTCGGTCGAAAGTGAAAAAATTGGTTACGGCCGAACACTAAAGTGAAGTAGAGACAGCATAGAGGTGCCGGGACATCAATGTGTGTGCTGAAGGGAGTTAGCAAGAATAAATCTTCCAGGAAGGCATCATTTGTGACAGCAACTGGGTTCTTGTCAATGGGCAGCAGACAGGCTTGTCATCGGAAGACAGGCACTAGAAACTTGAGAGGGCGACAGTGGAATGACAGTGAAGCGGGAAAGAAGCGAAAGTGTAACAGTACAGCCTCACGCTAGAGGAAAAAATATGGCAGGCTTCCTTGCCTGAATACTTTTATTGACCATCTGCGCACGCGCATCGCAGATGGCTGGCTCTTGAACAACTTTGAAGCCTCTAGGAAAAGAAACATTTGGGAAAGGAATGCTAAAATTCACAGGTACTGTATATTCCTGACGGCAACCAGAAACAATGATGTCTATTAAGTTTTCTCCAGACCTACACGTGTAAATTCCACAAATTTTAGAAAGAGTATGCATCAGAATGGGAAATTAGTTCTAGTTAGGCTAATGCCCAATACGCCCACTACTATTAGCCCCTAAATTTTCCGTTTTCGCATGGCCAGCACGCCTGTTTTACGTATTTCGAGGATGAATTTGAACAGAGAAGGGAAAAAAAATACACATTTTTCGTAAAGAAATAACACAAGAAACTAGTAGCCTAAGTCAAAGCCTTCCTCTGTTGCAGGGCTAGTTTTTTTTTAAGTGATCGTAACCATTGCCTGACTAGATTACCTAACATATGGAACGATCACGTCGGCAACATCGTAACACCTGTTTTGCACTGTCCATTGGTCGAGTTCGCTATTTTCGTTCATACCTGGAACTTCACACACATAACATAACTTATATTACGAAAATAAATAATAATTTAGTTATATTAGAAACATTACGCAAGTTTTTCTCTTCACTACTTGTCATAACAAACAGTTGTATCAAACCGATCGTATCGAACATCCGTCAACGACGGAGACGCAGCAGTTCGTCAGTCAGCACCAAGCCTTCATCGCTTGTTCGCTCCTGGAACCTCTCGTGTAAAGTTAATGCGAGATTTTATGCGTGATTTCATTCGAGATTCTATTCGATTTTTAGTTCGTGTTTTCTTGCAACGGTAAAAGTATTCATCATCTTTTTTCTGCACGATTTGATTGGTGATAATTTTCAAACTGGGAAGCATGAATTTAATGCAAGTTTTTGCAATGTGAATTGTAATACGATGCGTATTGAGAATAGATTTTGTAGTGAAATATAGTTTTGAATAAATATGCGCCATCTGTTGTAGATGCTGCAGCGCAGCCTAACTTCAATCATTCCGAACGTCCAAAAAGAGCTAGGCGAGCACCGGACAAGCTCGCAGATCATCAAATTAAATTTTGGAGTCAGGTTAACATCAACGTTTGTATCGGTTATGTGTAAACCAAATAAATGGTTTCATTTTAATTTGTTCCTTTAAGTAGGAAACCTGTGCGCGTTTCGTTGTGTGTATTTGGAATAGACCGAATGATTTTAATTGTTCCCGTGCTGGGAAAAATGTTATGTTTCAGGTTATATGTGTGGAAAATAGATTCCACGATTTTAATATTATGTTTCTTTTTCTATTTTCATATTTTCCGTCGCAAATGACAACTGCTCGGGAGCATGAGTACTCTCATTTGCGAGAATAACCATTTGGATCAACGACTGTTCCTTATTAGATAACATCACAAGAGGGTAGTCGGTTGGCCAACAAAAAGAAATACACTTGATACTAGAACCTGAACTTCCTATTTCAACTTTAATTATAATAGTGGTCTTCATGATGCAAGTTTTCCGAGCATTGTTAAAATTTAAAAGATTTTGTTTATTTGTTGGGGGATCCAGCTTTCGAAAAAATGTAGTTTTTTTTCTTTAGAAAGCGCAACATTTTCTTCTTCTCTTAATAGATAAAATTAGAGTGACTAAAAAGAACTAATGATGCTTGTTTGTTTTCAGTAGTCTTAGTTTTTATTTTTTTTTTTTTAAGTATAAAGTATAAGTATAAGTATAACTTTTTTGGCTCACCCAAGTTGGGTATTATGCAAAAATCCAAAACACACCAAAAGAAAAACAAAATTAAAAAAGATAGACGAGAATCCAAAAGAGAAGTTAATAAACAGTAGAGTGACTGCAGACAGGAAGACTGCGACCACGCCTCAAAGATATCTCAAAGGAAGTCACGCTGTCACACATCACGCTCGCTGTTGGCAGCACGTTCCAATGTTTGATAGTGTCAGGGAAGAAAGTGCGAGCAAAAAAGTTCCTTTGGCACTGAAACAACTTAATCTTTCTGGGATGGTCATGACGTCCAAGGTAGTCAAGGTGGCTGATAAAATCCATAGGATTCAAAATTGTATCACCAGTTGCCACCCGGAACAGGAGAGTCAACCGATGCTCCAACCTTGTTCTCTCCAAAGTGGTCCAGCCCAGGTCTCCCATTAAACCAGTGACACAAACATCCCGTGCCCTTCTAAAGCCACAGCCTCAGATCCCGTTGAATGCCAAACAGCAGAAGCGTAGCTGAGGTAGGGTCTTGCAAGCATGTCAAAAAGAGTTTTCCTCACATCGACAGTCGAGTCCCACATCACACGACTAATAAACCCAGTTTGCTGGTGTGATGTCCTAGGCGGGGACACACCTTAGCCCAGCGTGGGCACCAATGGTAATAAACACACGGACTACCAGAGTATAGGCTACAGCTGATAAGACAGCGAACTTCCTGTTTACTTCTCTTTAAATACAATTATAACAGGAAGTCATGTGATGCAACTTAATACAATATATAATTATGGAATAGCCTATTAGTAGTTAAAGGGGTATCTTGGTAGGGTTAACATATTGACATGAAATTGATGGCTGCCATTGTGGAGCACACAAGTGACGACTCCACAATGCAGCGAGCGAGAAAAAAAAATAATCTAAGCCAAGCTATAAATAAAATTATGATTACGAAGGCAAGATGTATTTTTTAGTGCAACTACCTATTTTTAAAGAAAGATACATAATTTTTCGCTTTCGAGGAAAAACTAAACACTATTTTTGAAAGCTGTTTTACAAATTAAAGAACTGAAGATGTACATGATTAAGCAAAAAATTAAACATTAATAAACTGGCTGAAAACTTGCCAGTTTTAAATGTCTGGAGCAATTTTACAATAAATTCAATTTAAATTTTCAATATTGTTGTTTTAATTTTCGTAACCTTTTTTGGTTAATTTTCTTTTTGCAGCAACCATTTCTGCAGCTGAAACGCTACAGCGTTGCTGTGGACAAACATCTGGCATTGAGAATTCGGTGCCAAATTAGTTTCTTTGGATTAGGCTTCACCGGAGTGGGAATTGCGGCTCCAAGCAATTTTTTGTTCCGATGTCAGAAGTGTTTAGGTACATGAAAAGACAAAAAGATACAAAAAAGATAAAATCGTGAAATCAATTTTTCACACGAACAACAAAATACAATTACATTTTTACCTAATTTTAAAGGTGGACATTTTTAAAATTAACAGAGCCAATTCTCTGCATGAATAACTAGGGGACAAAACGTTTTAGCGTTACTCGCTACAGTTTAAAAAGAACTATCATTTAATTCACATATAACGGATTACAACAAAAAAAAACGAAGAAGTTGTAGCCAAATGGTAATTTTGCAAAAAAAACTACAAATTGAGCTTGTCTGGAGCTCTACGCAGTCTCTTTGAACGATGAGCATTTTGAAGCTGCGCTGCAATATCAACTTGTGTTGGTGATAGCACAACTTTGCGTTTATTGGGATTCGGTTTCGCCTTTTTGTTAGCATGACCTGGCTTCGGTGGTGATTGCTTAGTGGATGGTGACGTAATAATCGATGGAGATTGTGACCTTTCTGGCTTAGAATTTCCTTCAAGAGGGGCGCTGGTAGTAGCCAAAGGTGATTGGTTATTTACGTTAGCAGACTCATCCACTTCGTGTGCGAGGGGTAATTTCGCTGGAAATTTCCTGCCACCTGGTGACTTGCGATGTAAATTCTCAGGTGATTTTTCAAGCTGTTGGATTGGTGGAATTTTTCCCTCAGTAACAGAAATTAACTTTCTGGATTGGCCGAGAGATCGACGCTCAGGAACTACGTCAGCGAAACTTGGCTTTTCACGTTGTTTGCCGCCAAAAGACATGCGTTTGAAATTTGAGTGATCTTGCTCATTATGCATGGAGAAATTACTGCTTTTCGCCGTCGAAACAAGTGCGTTTGAAGGCTGTTCTGGATAATCATTTTCCGCGGTATGTAACCTTAGCTGTTCGCGATGTTTGCGAATCGTATTACCATTAGTATCAACGATAGTATAGGACTGATTTTCACATTTTTGGTTAACCATACCGACTGACCATAGCCTGTCATTTGTCGTTGAAAAGTCACGATACCAAACCTTTTCACCTATTTGATACGTTTTCAACTCACGATGGTGGGTGCTCTGTACTTGTTTTAATTGTTTACTGCGTACGGCTGCAATAGGGTCAGGGAACAATAAATCCAGCCGAGACTTTAATTCTCGGTTAAAATATAATTTTCCGGGTGTTGCTTGCGTGGTAGCGGAGATAGTGATTCGTGCTGATAACAAGTAAGAATTTATACTCTCTTGAATAGTAGACCCCTGTCGCCGCGCGGCCATGTAGACTCTCTTGAAATTACGGACATATACCTCAGCCAAACCGTTGGTCCAAGGCGCAAAACTTGGCCCGGTCAGGTGCCTAATTCCGTTGGATTTTAACCAATTTTGGAATTCTGCGGACAAAAATTGGGCAGCATTGTCCGTAACTAAGCTGTCCATTAAACCATATAAAGCTATATGATTGTTTAAAACGTCAATGACACGCGCGGACGTTGTTGACTTCATTTTATGCACAAAAGGAATTTTTGAATGAGCGTCTACAAGAATGAAAAACATGTAATTGTCCATCGGCCCCAAAAAAACAGCGTGTAAGCGATTATTTGGTTTTAGTGGATATTCCCACGTATGCTTAGGACCTGACGTTTGAGTATCTTTATACTCTTGACAATTTTGGCATGATTTGACTTTATTTTCAATGTCAGAGTCAATCTTAGGCCACCAGACTTTTTGTCTAGCTAAACTTTTCAATTTAACTATGCCTAAGTGAGCACTGTGAAGATCTTTCAAGATTTATCTCCGCAAGGCCGTCGGCACCCGGACTCTATACCCCCAAAATAAGGTTTCGTTTTCGACAGAGATTTCAGCACGACGTGTGAAGTACGGTAACAGATCGCGAATTTTGCATTTGTCAGGCCAACCATGGTTCACATAACGATAAACTTTTGAAAGGATTTTATCACGTTTACTTTCAAGAACGAGTGTCTCGTTTAAAACTGGAAGATTAGAAATAGTTTCTAAAGCAAGAATATTGTACTACTCTTCTGCTTTCTCGAATTCCTCGGTATTTGGGAGGGGAAGGCGCGATAAAGCGTCTGCCGTCAAATTAAGTTTACCGGGAATGTGTTCGAATTCGTAATCGTAAGCATTAAGCATCACTGCCCAACGCTGAACCTTTGGCGGCTGCCATCTGCGGTATTCCTTTTTTAGGGCCAAAAATCCAAACTAAAGCCTTCTGATCAGACTGCAGTATGAATCGCTGACCATAAACGTATTCATGAAACCGTTTCACTCCCCAAGCCACGCTGAGAGCTTCCCGGTCAAAATGCGAGTAGCCTCTTTCCGCTTGAGTGAGTTTACGTGAAGCGAAAGCTATCGGCCGTGATTCACCGTTTTTCATGACATGCATCAGGCACGCGCCGACCCCGTAGGGTGAGCCGTCACAAACGAGCTTGAGCTTTAATTTCGGATCGTAATGAACCAGAACTTTTGATTTAAGAAATAATTCTTTTACTTTACTCACGGCTCGGTAGCATTCTGCCCCCCAAACCCACTTCACACTTGGGCTTAACAAGCGTGTTACTGGTGACAGAATATGAGCGAGATTTGGTAGATATTTTGAGTAATGGTTTACAAAACCCAGAAAGCTCTGTAGCTCTTGAATACATGTTGGGTTAGGAGCGTTTGTGACTGCTTCGATAACCTCAGGGAGTGTATGCAGGCCTTCTGCATTTATCATGTGGCCTAAATATTTCAATTCAGGCCGCGACAATTTGCACTTCTAGATCCTAAGTTTGGCTCCTGCATCTTGTAAAGCATTTAACAGTTTATTTAACGATTCGTCATGCTCACCCCCTTTCCCGCTCACCAGGATGTCATCATAAAACGGGAGACATTTGGGGATTTTACTGGTGACTTGAGTCATTACCCTCTGGAAAATTCCAGGACTGGACGCCAGGCCCAGGGGTACGCGAAGCCATCTAAACAAACCCAGGGGTGTATTTATTGTCAAAGCTTCTTGTGACTCTTTGTCGAGTTCAATTTGCAGAAATGCATCCTTAAGACCGATAAGGGAAAAAGTGTCACTGCCTGCTAATTCACTGAATAATTCTGCGGCCGTGGGAACTGGATAGTGGTCGACTTCGAGTTGAGGGTTCACGGTGGTTTTATAATCACCAATCACTCGGATTTGACCATCCGCTTTGTGAACTATGACGATCGGCGTAGACCACTGAGAAGTTTCCACAGGCTCTAGAATTCCAAGGCCAACCAATCTACGAATTTCTTGGTTAACCTTTTCTTTGAGTGCTAACGGACCGGTCTTACCCGACTGTACACAGGCTTGGCATCAGGTTTTAAATGAATTTTGGCTTTAAAATTCTTAAACTTACCCATGCCTTCAGAAAATAGCTCCGGGAAACCCTTCACTATTTCGGAAGTGTCAACTGGCGTAATGCTAGTTTTAATTTTCTTAACACTTTTCTTAGATTTCACTTTCGTTTGTAGGTCGTAAAAAGGATGGAAATTAACTCGAAAAATAGAAAGCCAATCCTTTCCCATTAATGCAGGTTTATATAATTTTGAAACTAAAGCATCCAAATGTTCGATTTGACCTTGAACTTCAACCTTCAGACTTACAGTGTAAATCGTATTCTCAATTCCATCAGTGTATGAGTGTATCGAATACGGACTGAGTTTTAAAGGACAGTCCGCAAAATATTTTTGATGCCACTCAATAGGGATAATGGATGCATCTGCCCCGGAATCAAGTTCCATTTCTAGCCTGACACCATTTAGGCAGACTGGCATTTTCCATTTATGGATTTTCATAGAATTAACTACTACTATTATTTTGTTGGTTTGTAGGGGAATTGAAATCTGGTCCGCAGCCTGACTCAGTCCAATAGTATTATTTTTCAGTACAAGATAGTCGTTGTCTGAATCATTATCAAACCCGGAACCAGACTCTGAATTTTCGGCTTCAACATCCTGGCCTTCTTCACTATCACTTTTGCTATCGCGTTCGAGTTTGTTGACACGTTTTTTGTAGCTATACTTTTGTTTTGTGTTCGGCCTAGCCTTAAAATTTGTGCTAGAACTTGCTTTAGGGTGGTCGAGTGATTTTAAAGTTCTATTCGAATGACTAGCTTTTCGGCACACGGCTTTTAAATGGCCGACAGTGTGGCAACGGCCACAAGTATAGTCTCGATATTTACAACGCGTTTTCACGTGGCCATTTTTTCCGCAACAATAGCAAATGAAATCCTTAGTGGATTTAGGCCTACTTGATGTTTTGCTCGATTTTTTAGATCTGTAGTTAACAGCTTTAGAATGGCTTCTCAAAACGCTTTGGTCTGTTTCAGCAGATTCTAAGGATAAAGCTAAGGATGTTGTAGCCTTTAAATCCAGAGTCTGCTTCAACAACTCGCGTTGAATGACTTCTGATTGGATCCCCCCAACGATCCCTAATCATTTCGCTGTTAATGTCTTTAATTTTTGCGAAGTCACAATACTTCGTCATTAGCTTTAAGGCAGCTAAATATTCCCCGATACTCTCATCTGATTTTTGCGATCTTCTAAAGAATTTAACACGCTCAGATACCACTGAGGGCACTGGCTCAATGTCATCTAAAACTTTTTTAACGAGCTCGTCAAATGTTAATGAGTCGGGCAAATCAGGTGAGAGGATATTAAGAATTATATCAAACATTTTCTGACCCACGGATGCCATTAGAAAATTAACTTGCTTGGTTGCTGGTATTTCTTTAGCTAAAAAAAAGTAACGAATTCGGCTGGAGTATTTCTCCTAATGTGTCAGACTCGCAATCGAATTCCGAAAATAAACCAGTGGTTTTAGACGAACCCATGTTGACGTCGTCTTCACTATCACTAGATTCAAAATTTAGATTTAAATTAGAACTAGTTCATTAACGCTTGCGTTCACTACTGAATTATTTTCAGTTTCACTTTCACTGCTAATTTTAGCAGTTACAGGTGGTTTGCTACCGACACCTGTCTTTGGCATAAGCCTACAAAATTAAATTTAATTAAATTTAATTACAATCCTGTTTAACATGCAAGGATTAAACTGGAGCACTCAAGACTACCGGTCACTTATTTAAACACAGAAATAAATCAAGCTTGACTGTAGCCTACCTAGTTGTATAAATTAACTGCCTACAAGTTAAATTTAAAGGGACTAGGCTTTGAAAAAATGTTTTACGTTCACCATTTGCAACGTTTTACAAAACAACACTTCTGGCCTAAGCCTCAGCACAGACCAGATTTCACTAAGTTTGAGCATAAACCTACGGTGTTATTATTGTTATTATTATCTCATTATTAGATATAGTAAAATAGTCCAGAAAACTATCCCAAAAAACTGATATCCTATCCAAACAAACTAAACACTACAAATGGGATAAAGTGCTTCTATACTAATATTAA
>JAHWFP010054951.1:1340-18453 GCA_023313725.1 Lithobius niger | reverse complement strand
GTGAATCGCGTTGTCTGTTTTAAAGGTTGGTGATGGTTAGAAATTAGTTTTAACTTTGAATTATGTTAGATATTGAAAGGTGGATGATCTAATAAACTAAATTTGGGAGTCAATGAGAATGAAGGAATTGTGTTTTCCTAGACTGAATCCAGATCACGCACGTAATTCATTGAACGCTAGGCCTAATATTGCCGATTTTTCCGTGATTACAAACGCTTCCGTGAATCGTGTTGGATTAAAAGTTGATTTTGTTGAATGTATGAAGTTTTTAGTTAATTTTTGAAGAAAAATAAAAATTTACGGGGATGAAACGTTGCTTTCGTTAAAACGTAATAAGATTTCAGTTAATTTTACCACAGAAAATCGATAATTTTTAAGAGGTGGGCGTCAACAAGAGTACATCATGAATTTTGACTTTCAAAATTAGGGGGCTGGGCGTTAGCATTAACTGGGCGTATAATATGCGATTTACGGTAATAGCTCCGTACTGGCTGGCGGCTGCGCCGTGGTTTCCCCGACATCCAGGAACTCAAGAGAGAGGAACCAGTCCAATTGCCAGTCACGGAATGGCTACTGTCACAACACAAGGGACGGACCCTGCACCAGAATCCCGGAACTCTATCTTCACAGGTGGCTACTCTAAAAAGTAGCCTGCTGAAAGTAGGCTGTTCCGTGAAGGTGGCTGAGAGGTCATTGGAGGATTAAAGGCGTCAACATGAGGAAACTATCGAGTCCAAATGGAAAAAATGGTTCAGTTGGTGCTCGGACAATGACATCAACCCATGCATCCCTTCTGTATTCGATTTCGTGAAGATTTATCGCCAATAGTTATCAAGAGAGACAGGTCGGCGGTAAATTCGGTTTTATTCTGCACAGGACATACGGACGTAGTAGAAAGCCCACTGATGTCGAAAGTGATACTAGGGTTTGACCAGGCGAAACCGAGAATGAGGACACTTTTTTTCAAAATGGAATCTGCCGTTGCTGCTGAAGAGTCTGTCGGGTCCACCGTATGAACCACTTAGGAAAGCGTCGGTCTTGCACCTAACGCAGAAGACAAGCCTAGCCTAGACTAGCCCCGTCTCACAAGCCATAGGATCTATAGGCAACAGTTCGTCTTGCACAACCATGCTTTCTTGGATCGCTGCAAATTCATTTTCATTGTTCGACGCATCTTTGTTTCCTCCTCATGTTGGGTAAACACCAACGACATCTCCTGGTTTTTGCTCATCTCCGCCAGCCTTTCGTCCACTGAAACCGCTGCCGCTGCTGCCCTGGCCCTCTGATCCACCTTTTGATCCGATTTTCTCCACGTATGCAGAATCTCTTTCACGGTAGATTGATGGTGTAGATCGCACAGTTCACAAACTTTAGTGACGAAATTACACGACCTGCACTCGCGACAAAGTGGGTGAAAATCCATTTTTGCATGTACATTTGTCGAACGTCTTCGATTTTAGTCTCTCACGAAGCAGTTCCTTAGTCTCCTCCACTGTGGCTATTTTTCTGCCCGAAAAAGTTGGTAATTTCTCTTCCGATCGTCCAAAACGAAAGTTGCGATGTATAGCACGTTCTACACAATGGCCAATGGCGTGCTCGAAATGTGATGAAGGGATCACACAAGATGGCGGCCTCCTAGATGAGGCAGCACCAGGCGGGAGTGGAGAGAAAGTTTTGGTACAAGCTAAAAAAAAAAAAAGGGGGGGGTTTTTTAGTTGATAAATGTACAGCGATAGCGTAAAATGGTGATTTTAAGCATAATTACTGAAGGTAAGTTTTTTAGGCTAGTAAAAACTAATTTTACCCTTTTAAAATTATCGTTTTCATAACGGCATTGGCATCTGCAGCTCGGCAGAGTGAAGTGGCAGCGTCTTCAAGGGGGCGGAACCACATCAGGTTTTCAAGGGATTGGTTGAAAGTGTCACCTTTCCTTCCCCGCTCACTTCACAACAAAGAATTCAAGACCAGACGTGGCCCCAAAACCGGTGGTGATACGGGCCTTGAGTCCACACAGAAGACGAGGAGAGGTTGCAGTGTCAGATTCGGGCGCTGCGCCATTATTTGGTCAGGACCGCGGATGAGGTGGACGAAACATAGGACCACGCAATCAAGAAGGCAGTGACACCTATATAAGTTGGGAAAGTGGATCTGCACAGTGATTCGGAGGGCTTATGAGCTGGGAGCAGATTGTGCGGATCTACCAAGGGAGATTAGGGCTCATGAGCTCAGAGCGCTGGCTGCGTCGTGGGCGTATGGCTGTGGAACGCCTCTGGACGAGGTGGTGGCAGCATGCGCCTGGAACAATCGGAACACGTTTGTGAGCCACTATCTGAGGGACACGAGCGGCCAGCAAGGTGGAGATGTGATAAGGGATCATGTGGTGGCGGGACAAAGGCTCAACCACTAGACATGTAAAGTGTGCCGCACAGGTAAAAAGCACAACAGTGAAGGCCACCAGCTCGAGTGAAAGACAAATCACAAGGAGCAAAGAGGCAATCGCTCAAGAAACACAACACAGAAGCCACGTCACACTGGTGAAAGGCCAAGTCGCACAGGGGGTAAAGCCAACACACTGGTGGATACCATCACACAGTGGAATGTGGATCCCCACATGTGGAAGTCGACACAATGGTGCCGGTTGTCGCACGTGGGAACCAGAGGTGAAAAGATGGAACGGAAGGACACACACCAAACAAGAGGTTGGTAATTTTGTGACCATTTCGTGCAGTTGTTTGAACATGTAATCGGTTTTGTTAGCCTATTGAGCATTAATATCCATTTTCTTACCAATAGGTAGCCTATCTTTAAGTGGTTTGTCATTTAGGCTACCGTGTTCAATTTTGGAAGGGTACGGAAGGTTCCGTTGGACTAGTTATTCTAGTTTCAGCGGCCCTGGAGCCAGGGCGACAAAGTCACCATGAATTACTGAAGGTCAGTATTTTGCAGATAGTAATAAATGAAAATTTTAACAAGTGTAAAATTAAATTTTACTATCCTAAAATACTCACCTTCAGTAATGAATACCCACCCGCCACCCCGCTTCGCTGAATAGAAAGGTTCGATAAGCGAATGTGAGGGACAATCCAACATGGCAGCGGCATCTGTTGTTGACAGAGCAGCGCGCCTGGCGGGCAGAGGGGAAAACTCAGAGACAACAAAATAATTTTTTTTTTTTTGGGCAATGAAAAGCCAAAATAGCGATTTTAGCATGAATTACTGAAGGTGAGTATTTTAGGATAGTAAAAATTAATTTTAAACTTGTTAAAATTTTCATTTTTCTGCTTCAAAATTAACCCTTCATCAGCAAATAGAAAGGTAGTCGGGGGAAACGAATGCCCTCACTGTTTGCTTTACTGGCCCCATCTCCCTCCCTGGCGAGGGAATAGTGGACTATTCTTCTTGTTGTATTGCACCTGCAGCAGGCCTCTCTTCACAGAAATTAAAAGGATTTTAAATGCTGAATTTTCTGTGATAGACGTTGAGCAGCAAGGTCAGAAAACTGATTACACTTTATTTAAAGCCCACACACGATTTTTGCCAAATTAACGGCATAAGCCCATGGGCATTTAATACACTAATTGTAAACCTAAATAAAAATTAATGGGTTGGCCACCAGGTTTACCCTCAAGAATTGTTTTCATGCTGCACCAAATAAGAAAAAATACTTAATAACTGTATTTAACATTCTTAATACTTTATTTACTAGAAGACCATTTTTTTGTTCTTTTTACATAAATAGTAACGTTGTAGTAGTATACAATATAAAGAGGGTTGTGTTTGCTACTGTAACAAAACAAAAATCGAGAACGTAAACAAATTTGTGAAGACTACATGGATGCCATGGTGGTCTATTTCGTAAACAAAAGTGGTGAAAAATTGTTGGTACTGCAGTGGAATGAATAAACAGCTTGGAATATTACAAAAGTAAAAAGTCGGGTTCGGATGCTAATTGCACTCCCAAAAGAAAATATCACATTGCATTCCAAATACCGCTTTTGTTGTGTAAATTGTGCGCCAAAGTGTACTCCAAAAGAAAATCTCGCACTGCACTCCAAATGCTGATCTTGAAGTTCAAAATTGTGTGCCAAAGTTGAATTTTTCATAACTTTTGAACCACATAAGGTAAGGACATGCGGTCTGAGGCATTTTAAACAGCTTGAAATAGGCTTTCCAGTGGCACTGTTCCTTTGAAAGAGCTGTAGCTGCATTTTTATACTAAATTCGGTTAAACTATGGTTGTACACCGCTAGACTAATTAAAGGTTGTTAACAAGCAATAGGGGTATGGGAAAATCCGGAGTATGCCAAGCTACTGCCTTGCACAAAGGCTGCGCTTTGACTACGTAATAGTTGGGTCCAGACCGCAGTGACAATTGAACGGCAGCATAGAATACACCCCCTCCCACTACATGACAGACTAGTGATGAACCACGCACGCTGCGGCCAAACCGCGTCGCGTATCTGTAAATGTAGCTACACATTTTATTTTTTAAATTGTGTGAGCAGTGAATGGTGTGGCGAATGTGTCATGTTTTTTTTTGTTTTTTTAGCTGATCTCTTCAGTCGTCACATACATATTTTCGTGAAGACATGCATTTGTCAAAGATATGAAGTTGTTTCTGCTGCCGTATAAAAATTGTTAACAACTTGCCAGCCATGGGTCTTGTCTGTGTGTAATACATTAGAGGTTTGTTGCGCTTCAGGCCAAGCCATGACGCCATTAGACTGGAGGGACAATTTTGCTAAGTTATTCCAATCTGACTCTCCCCATATTTACCCAGTTAGAAGAGGTCCCTACAACAAATTTTGGCACTTTTGCTTATTTTTGTCCTTATTTACAAGCACCTACATAAAAAATACTCAATATAAAAGTTTTTTGTAATAATATTTTTTTATTTAACTACTGTATTCAAGCAATGCTTCAATCAATTTACTAAAATTAAACTTTTAGGCTGTTTTTAAATTGAAAACAAATCTTTGCGTGGATCGTCCTTATCTACTACAATGCCGCATCCCTCTTCCAAAGTCAAACAGCTGGAGCTAGAACGAATAGTAACATGACTGACGTCGTTTTGACATACACGTTCACTTCGATCAGTAGAAGCGCTACAAACGATGGCAAGATGGGCAGCACACCGTAAATGCCATGCTAGAAACTTTAAAGTTTTTTCGATCCTGGCTGCCCAGAACATTAAACGAGTTGTGGTAGCCTACGTGTTGTGAAAGCAATACTTTGCTTATTTTCATACCTTCGACTTTATTTTACGGGTTCCGATTTTTTTTTTATGTTACTTTACACACATACAGGTTTAGTGCATAATTTTATGCAGTGTTTGAGGTCGTTGACGGTGTTAGTTGTTGTTGATTATTCTATCTGTCTTGCGTTTTTTTTTTTTGTATTAATTATTTATTTCGCATTTTGTAATGCCTGGAAGGGACGATTTAATGCTAATCAATTAAAGTTAATGCAGAGTAAACGTTTACCTGCAGATAGAATTTACTAAACGGGCGACACTTCTAATTGGATAAATGTGGTAGATCTTTTACATATCACAATCGACTTGAGTACGAGGCGTCACAGAACCCTTCTATTTACAAAAATGCTAAGCATGACCGACGTCGGACTCGAATCAATCGTGCTAACCAACAGACCACCTTGCCCCATACTACGTAATGCCAGGCCACTAACAAAAAAAAATTGAATTCTCATATATTGCTCCAACTGACTATGCACGATTGCCTGAGGGTTGAGTGTCTGTGACGATCACATCGAAGAAATTGCTGCTATCGGAATGGACTTGGTAAGTAGTGAGACACTTTTACAACAAGTTTGTATTCGCAACAGACAACAACCGATGCTGCAATAAAGTCCGTGGAGCGCTTTTACCAAGGAATTACAAATTCTGGTAAACACAATATTCCATCATGGAGTAAATTGCAGTATTTAATACGATTTAACATTCATCTTCAACAGCTGGTACATTGAACAATACTGGTTACGACTACATATCCAGCCAACTAGTTCGAACAACTGCACCTTTAAAACATTGAATGACTTCTTGTAACTACACGATTTTTACACAACCCTTGTGGCAATAATCTATTGGCAACGTGACCTTCCATATTATGTTGCTCACGCCAGAATACCTACGCGAGGGAAGTCCTTCAAATATCATAGCTAGTAAGGCTGTACCGAACCGAACAAACCGAACCGAACATGGCCGAACAGACGGTGTTCGGTTCGGTTCGGTGTTCGGTCTTTCAAACGCAAAATACCAAACCGAACATATTTTCACTTCTAATCAACGGATTTTGATGTTTGAATACACCATTTTGAAGGTTTTTTCGCCAGCTTTCTGTTGGTCCAACCCACAAGTTCCTACCTCTAATAGTTCAGGAGTTATAAGGGAAAATGTAAAAGTAGTGGAGATTTTTTTATGTTTAAACAGAGTTTCAACATCTATGACTTACAAGTCCATGGGAAAATACCTACATTTGTTAAGAAATTTGTGCTTTGATGAATCTTTGTGAACTGAGCTCTTTTACATTTTAGTTAGAGATAGACTGGTTTGGTACATTTTTGTTCGGTTCGGAAGTGTTCGGTGTTCGGCTTATTTAAGGTTTGTTCGGTTTGGTTCGGTTCGGCTGAAAAATTCTCGTTCGGTGCAGCCTTAATAGCTAGTACTATTAAAACCTAGGGATTGGCCATTCATTTACCGAGCCACTTTTGAACACTCGATACAATATTAACGAAAAACCGGATTGTTGAAGGTAACTCCAGATATATTCATGATTAGACAAGCGTCCATTGCTTTAAAGAATAGCGTACAACTTCTGTGTAGGCAACCCTGCTTCTAGTTCAATTTGTTGGGTAGGAAAAATACTACTTATCATTGTGTAGCTCACGCTGCTTTGTCACGTAGAAGCCAAAGGGTGAAGCCTAACCAGGAAATAGATTGAATGAGAGTTTCCAGGAATTTAACTTGAATAAAGGGTGGCAAAATCAAAAATACAATTTTTGAGAGGTTTCAAGTGAAGTCTCGGCCAATATAAAGTTTCACCGACACTGATACTTCCATGCTGTTAATAACAATGACTTAACGGGGACAAGGTTTTTCAATTTCAGAAATTAGTTGCTTAAATGGTGTCCGCCTGTTTGTATTGAACACAAAGTAGCCGATGCCGCTCTAGTAGGTCGTATGTGATTAACTTCCTTTGTTTCGGTACGATGTTACTTAGTTGCAGATACCAGGGATTTTCCACAATGGAGGTTTTCTGGTTGATTATAAATATCTCCCTTATCTCTTGCTATATTTTGTTGCGGGAAATCACAGGTAATTTGCTTGAAGTCCTTCCTTTAAGTGACTAGGCCAAATCAAACGAGCTTCAATGATTGTTGCCCAAACCAAAGAACGCTGTGATTTATGTCCTGCTCTTGCTGTCCTGTCCTGTCCTGCTGTCTCGTTATAACTTAAGTCCAGTGTGTGCAAACTACTCATTGTCATCTGCTTTCGCCTTGCGAAATAATTTATCCATAAATGGTAAGGGATTGGGGATTTTTCTTTTAAACTCCCAAAAAAAAAACTGAATAATCTTCACAGTGGAGTGTAACAGAAGGAGTGTGGTATGTTGAATGGCAGCCCATTTTGGGAAAAAGTAATTGTTCAGCTCTAATTCGAATTGTTTTTCATGGAACTACAAGATCAAATCCTCAGGCACAGAACTTAAGCCCAGTAGTGTAGGCCCTTACGTCACCCGCGGGCTTCTGGTGTTACAAAATAGTGCTATTATTATCGTTAGGACCCCTAGATTACGAACTGGATTGGTAGGATGCCTTGAAATGCATCGACCGATTTTGTCTACAAACACTTTCACGTGAACTCGAGCCGAATAACGAATAATTCTAAAGCTACATGCATGGAAACTCGGTGATCTTTCTTCCCAGTTATTGTTAGTTTTACATTCATAGTTACCTACTAAAGATTATGGGAGCACCCCCCCCCCATAAATATTTTTATTCGCTTGTTGTACTCGGGTTCTCAGGTAACCCTCACAAAGTTCACTTTCCGTAGCTGGAAACTCAGGCGTTTGTAGAGGTCTCCAAGGTAGTAAAACCATGAATTAAGACTGAAAATTACCATAGTATGGTCCAAAACATGAAAAAAAGAAGATTAATTAATCTAGTCCGAAAGAATTCTCACCTTTCAGGAACGTTTGTATATTACAAACTCCATAGAGACCGATTTTCAAAACTATACCTGGAAATAGGTCTTAATGGATATTACAAAAAGGGACAGAAAGGAAAGTATTTGATGCAAAGAATTCTATAACCCTACCATAATGAACATTCATCTTTCAGTTAACTACTTAAATCTGTTAAGGATTTCCAAGAGTACTTTCCCGTCTATGACGTAACTGGGGCAGAGCATACAAATCACGAATTGACGGCACAGGAAATAAATGTGTAACCGGTTTTCATTACACACAAAAAAAAGGCAATAGAAGGTCATATGGGATATTCCTGGAGTTCTATCATTAGATAAATTACAGCAAATTTAACTCCAGGCTGAAATACGAAAACATCTCACTCACTAGAATCTACCGTAACTGTGTATAGTCTACGAGTGTGATAATCACATGTTTTGGCGCTCGTAGTGCAAGGAAATGTGGCGTCGTACAGTGCCGTAAATGTGGAACAAACTATAGAAAGAATATGTAGACACTAATTTTGCCTTTCCAACAAACCCAGAAAGTTTAAAATCATATGGCAACTTTTGGAGATATAGCAATTTATATGTATAGAATGGGTTCAGCCGTCCACCAATCCACTTCGTAATCCTGGGACTCTTAACCATCATAAGGTCCAACACTTGTCTACTCGGCACATCTCTCAAATAATTAAATAGAAAATGTTTTGAGATTAAAACCAATGGTTATTCTCAGCTATTAGTGCGCATGCATCTCTATTTACAGAGTTTCCTCCTAGGCCTGCAACAGTTGCATAAAGTTGGCTATGTTGTTTGATAATAGACTTTGATCTTTTTACATTTTAGTGTCTTCACCGTGCATGAGAGCGAAAAATCACAAAGGCTTCCATTTGGAGCTAGAGTAACTGTCATAAAGACATTTAAAACAAATTTTCTGATATTCGCCATAAAAATGAAGAAAACATGGAACATTTTCTTAGCTAATATTTAACTCTTTAACTATACACAACTTGCAACAGTTTTAAAATCTATTCACTGTTTTGCAACCAACTACTGACACACAATGAAACTGTCAATCCAAAAAGACTTTCAGATATCGGCAATACATGTTTTGGCAAAGACAAATTCTTAATAAATTTCTGATGCATTTATCAGGTACAAGGGGTTTGAATCATTGAAAGGCTAGCAACGAAAAAAAAACTCGAAAGTGGACTGAAACAGTAAATCAGTTTACAGAAAATCGGAAGATAAAACTAAATAATCAATCACCAAAATATGTGACTAACTTGCCAACTTACTATATCTTGGTTGTCTAAGAGATAAACTAACAGACTACACTATTTAAAGGTGACGCTCACGTTTGACATAGACATTTACACAGTAAAGGAAGACATTTCAAATTTGGTCACTATCACCATGCACTAAAATAACCATGGAGTTAACAAGCTGACCTTTCCACTAACCAGTTCTTACATGCAGGTTTCATACATATACTAGAAAAAAATTATTCTCTACTCGAAAATGCTTGCAGCTCTAAGTCAGTCATTACTTTTTAAGACTAAGCAACATTTTGTCTTGACTTTCAAGTTTTAACACTATCTTCTGTGCTCAAACTTGAAATTTTGACCTAACATGTGGGTTTTAATAATTGTAAAACTACCGTAAATGGTGTTGGAAAATAATCAGCAAAATAAATTTCCTACGCCGTACGAACCTGCACAATGCACCGAATTCTTAGGTTTGTCAAAATGTTATTTGAATGAGGTATTAAAAGTTTCGTGTGGCATAGAACAACTTACTTTCTTCACTGATTAATATAGACATAAATGCAAATCCACTGCTGATCTGGCACATCAATATTTGTTGACACTGCACTGTAAGTGTATTTTTACTACAAGCTTAAAAATTATATTGGTTAATAAATAGCACACAATTTAAGCAAGGCCGAAGGGGGTTCCACCCAGTGCCTTAACATATTACAAATGCTTCAAGTCAACATTGACAATTATAGCGTAAAATGAAACCCACCGAGGTATTGTCACACTACCTCCTTGAGCTGCCTGGCAAATGGTCACCAAAGTGGAATCAGACTTGAGTCCGACGACGAAACACAACACTGAAAACATTCTTAAAACGCTTCCACCTGTTGATTTTGCGAACAGTTTTGTTGCTGTTTGTAAGACAGTCTTTTTCTTTCCGCCGTATTTCTCGTACCAGAGCATGAAACACATCATCCACAAAGTGCCGTAACGCGGCTGACGTTTCAAAGAATGGGCAGCTGTACTGATGAGCTAGCGACTGCCCTTCTTCAGTGGATACCTAACAAGCACATAAATAAAAAGTCACGATTATGTTTTCTTTAAATGTGTCTGTTTAAAGTACACTTTATGTAAATCAGTTTGGAAAGAAGAGGGCCAATATCCTGGAATTTGAGCCATTACCAAGGAATGTTAGACTGTTGGGTCGGTCCAAGCAATGCAATGCAACAAGAGCTATTTCCGGTCATAAAGTATACAAAGGCGAGTTTACCCAAGATGTTACAGTTGGTGATGTCATTGTTTCAAAACCAAAACAATGGCAACCTTTTACGATGCACGTCACGCTTATGACGGTGTTGACATCATGCAACTAACATCGCGCATTGTAGAGTGGATTTAGGTAGCTTAATGCATTCGTTTTAAAACATTTGTTTTATATCAAGTATTCATTTGTTTGTTAGTCTAGCTTTGTGTCAATTCATCCAATTGGTCTGGCAAAATCAACTGCCAAGGAGAACCACGAAATCAGTAAAAATTATGCAAACCACGACAGTGACGTCAGACGCGTTTTAATTTAAAAAAAAATAGGCTGCTGCCTTGCCTCGCAAAATCTCACACTGCTGCTTTGTGCTACTGGACCGATCCTACCAAAGCTGTATATAATCAAAAGGTCCGTGGTCTTACCTTTCTTTGATGTTCTAAATCGTACTTGTTGCCAACTAAGACAATAGGTATGTCATCTGAGTTGCGTACTTTGCTGATGAGCTTTCTGTACTCCAGAGCTTCTTCAAAGCTACGCCTATCTGTTATAGAATAGCAGATGACAAAGCCCTCTCCCCCACGCATGTACTGGTCCCTCATTGCAGTAAACTCCACCTGAAATTGAAATTGAACCGTTGCGACATTACAAATTGTTGATGCAATGTATATGTATAATTATGAAAAATGTTCGCCCCCGGTACACCCGTGTGTGGATGGGTAACCTGGGAGGCTTTTCTAGTTTAATCTGGGTCCTTGAGACCGTAGCTGGTTGGGGTAGAAATTTGCTATATATGGCAAGTATAGTTAAAAATTCCCACATCCAGCAGTCGCACAGTGCTTCTTCAACATCACCCATCCGGGGTAGAGGTGGAGTAGGTGTATCAAGGACTGAGGACTCAACAGTAACGTCCACACATGGAAGTTGGGGTGAAGTTAAAGTTTAAAAGTGTTCAAGCCTCGCCATTTTAAAGTGCCACAAGACGTCCTGGCATTACTACAGGGGGACGTGTGGTATGGGTCGAGCCTGCTTAAATTTAGTTTAACTAGAAAGTCATTTATTTAAGTGGCTTTTAAAATATTGGTAAAATATTTTGTTAAGTAAAAAAATGTTAAGTTTAAAAGAGGTCAAAATACCACTAACCGTTTATAAAACAGCCTGTGCAACAAGTGGTTTAAAATGTCGAATTTAAGTTTAAATATTAAAGGGGTAAACTGTGTGTGAAAAGGTCACATAAAAACCTAGGTATGTTTAAAAGCTTTAAAATTTGTTATCACTGTAACAGTGTTAAAAGTGAACAAGAAAACTTTAAAAAAGATGTTCAAATTTGCAAACTTGTGTGTAAAAGTTTATCACAGAAATAATATTCGTAAAATGTTGGCCATCCAGGTTAAATTCACTTGAGTGTTTTTATTCCTTAGTAGACTGAGTTAAGTGTAATATCTGTTATTTTAAAGCTTAGTCATAACTGCAGTGTGAATAACGTAATTTTCAGGCCAGTCACCTTACTTTTGTACGAGTACGTCTTTAAGGCATGCGCTCCCAGAAGCTGGTATGGTTTTAACTGTTTATTAACAAGAGTTAGTGCCTCTAGTTAAGTGTAACCCAGATGGTTGTTGTAAAAACCACTGCTGGTGTGTGTAAAGAACATGCAAGTTGCTGTCCATAAATTTAACTTTAAAAACTAGTTTCACTTCGTGAAGCTTTACTACAAAGCATAGTTTAATTCTAGAATCAAATTGATCCTCTTTTTGCTGCGTATGAGCAGCGAGAACAAGTCAGAGGTTAAATTCAAAGACACAGCGCGGAAAACTAGTCAAGAGTGGTCTGACAGTTTAAACCAAACGTTAATTCTAGTCTTAGAATCTTCAAATTCTGAAATTAGTAGTCCATCTGTAACTGACGAAGCTGTTCGCAAAAGTGTTGATACAACTGTAATTATGCCTCCAACATTATAGCCAAAATAAACTTGACGAGTTTAATTCTACCACTGAGACCTGGTCAGTTTATTTTGAGCAAGTGGAGTTAAACTTTTCAGCATATGACATTCCCACTGACTAGGGATGTGCGATACTCGAAAAATTCGAGCCGAGACGAGTATGCAACGTAAAAATGGCGTTGGACCCAAAAGGGTTAAGGATTCTGAACATGTCTTAAAACTTTGGGTAGGGAAACGGCCACCGTCCCATATTTCAACACATTTACATTTTGTTGCATTTCCTCCCCCCCCCCCAAAAAAAAACAATTGAGGGACATATTTTTTTAGCTCATATTCACAATTTTTGAAAATTGTACGTGGTCATTCAACCCACTTTTACAGGGTGCCAAACAATGATAGCCCCTCCCCAGAACAAGCTAAGCATGACAGGAAAAAAAGAAAGTATCAATAGGAAGCACATTTTATTGTGGATTTACACTCACAAGCTCACTATTCAGTGTTCACTCTATTGGCGTCACAAACAGATTGAAGACGAGCAGTGTAAGACGATAAATGACTCAAAAAGCTCCGTGTTTCTTTGGTAATAAAGAATAGCACTAATTCTCCCGATCTGAATGTCTGTAAAATTGTTGGCACCATATTGAAAAAAAGGGTGCTGTCTAAACCTCTAGCAACTCGATCAGTCGTACCACGATGGAGGAGCACATCGATGCTGTACTTCAGGAAGTGGAGTTTAACACTGAGCTTTTTGACTCACTGTTATCTTCCTACCCTGCTAGTCTTCAATCTGTTTGTGAATATAATCTTTAACTTTCTACGCATCCTTGAGGGCGATTTTCTGAGGAAGGAGAAGGAAATTTCTCCGAAAACTTAAACAGGTCCATGTTTGATGTGTTCTGTAAAGGTTGGTTTAGTGTTAAATAATATCGTGTTACTCGTTTTCACGTTTCGTCATGACTTCAATATACCACTGCTACCACTGATTACCGGTGTTTGTTAAGAAAAATTATACCCAGTTTTAAAACTATACTTCTTGCCTTACCTCTAAATCAAGTAAACCACGTTGACAAACACAAAAACGCACTCAAGAGTGCACGTTTTTTCCGTAGGCTATTGATAACTAGACCACCATTAGTTTTCATTACAAGTGCGCTGGTTTAGGTTACAGTTCTTTTATTATTTTCCGATTCTACGGTGATGTTGTGACTCAAATTTAGTTCAAGGAAAATGGGGTGCCTGAAGAGCAATACGATCAGGTCAACATAAGTGTATCTAACCTGGCCGGCTGTGTCCAAGATATCCAGCAGCGCAGCTTCACCATCGATGACAGCTTGTTGCTGATACGCATCCTCTGTTGTGAAACAGAAAGCAGACAATTGAAACTTAAGAATGTATTATGTGAAAAAAGCTAGGCAATGTCAAAAGATCACCTTACCTATAGTTGGATCGTGGTAATCCAAGAAACTATGACTCACAAATTGGAGTGTCAATGCTGAAACAAAAATCAAAAGAGTTTAAGCTACGTCTGGTATATATTTAACCAAGAATTTCTTGATTTAACAAATGTGGTGGAAAAACCCAACTGGCTTCGTTGGGTTGCCAATCCTTGACCTTTACTACTAAAGTCATACTCAAAGTAACTGAAACAAACTACAACTAAGTAGAGACAAACTGCTCACTGTAGGTAGAATTCCTTATTAAAAGATTCATAGCGGCCGAAATACATTCTCCACTATAAAGTAAAGGAATAGGTAGTGGCCAGATCTCTTATTAGACTAATAGGCTAATTCGTCTAAATACAATAATGTTTTTTTTTTATTATCAGAGCAAGTGATTTCACGTTAGATTGCAGACTTGAGTATTTTTCTCTTTTAAACCACCAGGTCAGAAATCCCCAAATAGAGACTCGGCTGTATGTTTATAATTTGGCTAATTAGACATCAAACTTCAGTTTTGTAGGATGATTTTAAACTGAAGTTACGTAGTGTAAATGTACATGGAAATCTGGTGAGCGTCACATTGAAGTAGGCTTCACCTATGAGTACTCTCTGAAGGCCAACATTCCTCTACAGTGATTCTTATACCAGAAGGCTTGCAGTATATCGCAGCTAAAACACTTTTGACTAACAGACTTGTATGTTGGAACTTGGAAGCTTATTCCTCACTTTGGTGTTTTTCAGGGTTTGCACAAGACCACACATAAGAAATTCAAGTACTTTCAAGGACTTTTTTCTACAACATGTAATTTTTCAAGGACCTTTACTAACCAACAAACTTAACTCAAATAAGGCCAACATCTCATTAAACAATAAAATGTTCAGGTTTTATTTATACATGCGCGGGGAAAAAAGCCAGGGGGAAAAAACGTGGAAGAAACTTGCTTTCTGACGTTCTTCGTGTTGTTATTGTTATAAGTTAGGTTAGTTCAGTTGCATTAGCTCTAATATCATCAGGCAGGTAAAAAGTTTCACCAGGAAAATGTTGTCCATCTGGTTTTTGGTCACTTTTCCCCCATCTAATCTGCTCTTTTTCTAGACTTTTACAGCCGAATAAACAACTGATGAAAATCTATGGAGCAACAAAATTTAAAAGAGAAACTCTACAACATTTACGACAAACATGCAGGAAGAAATTGCAAGTTTGTCTTTATCTTACTCAAAGCTAGGGCGTTATTTTAAATTACCGGTAAGACAAAAAATAAATAAAATAAAATTCAAGACCTTGCAAGGACTAGCTAACAATTTCAAGGCCTTGACTTTTTCTAAAGAAATTCACGGACTTCAAGCACCTTGTGCAAACCCTAATTTTTGCTACATACGGGACTCTAAAACCTCTCAATTGCTGTCAGTGCATGTGATAAATTATTTTTATTCTGAAAATAATTGGAGATACACGATGACAGGCCATTACACAGCGCAAATATGCATGAAATGCTGAATGCATTAAGATTTGGTTTTTAATACTGCAATTACGATTAGTAAAAAATAAGTGTTTGCCTGTTATTCAGGGTAGCCAAATTGAACCGAGGTAAACAAGGGAAAGGAACGTTAACAAGCTTTTCCTATAAACCTTACTGTGCTCACGAAAAACTTCGTTGAAGCAGGCCACGATTACCGGCGAATTCGAAAACAGCAATTGTAAACATCATAGAAGCAAGATGTGATTAGGGACTAAATCAACCTTGATGATGACAACAGTTAGTTGTTGACAATTTTGCTGGACATAGTAGTTAGAGTCTAGTTTGTGGAAATGTGTGCGTTTACTTTGTGAATTGACATTTTCGGAACTTACTGTGCTATATTCCAATTGTGTTGACCCAACAGAAGCAAGCTAACAACGAGTATGTGCATCCCCATAATGGCTCCGTTGAACATTAGATAAAAACTGATCGCCAAGGTACAAGGAGAAAAATATAAAACGAATACATTTAGTCTATATTTGAATTCGATACGAGTTAATCCAACCTAACAAATTTTTACTTAAACAGTATTAAAAAAAAACACATTGCTTGATAACCTAAACTTAACAAAACATCCGTATATTATCGCTTCTTAAAGTAAGACTTGAATATCTGAACGTTGCACACAACTGAAAAGGTTATGTGCAACTTTTTCACTCTCTTGAACAAACCACCGTTTCTTCCACCTTTTTCATGTACTGTATTCTGTTTGTAGCGGAGTGTTTGATTTATTTTGTGCCTGGTGAATCGAATACATTAGCAGTGGCACGATTTATTTTGTGCCTGGCAACTTGAATACAACAGCAGTGGTGCAACCAGGAATTTTTTTGGAAGGGGGCAAATAAAAAAAATGGGTCCAAAAGCTAACATATATTTGTTATTTAACAATATCCCTGATTTTCTTGCTTTAAAAGAAGCTTAATTTGAGACATTTACTCAATGGCAGCAAATTCCATATTTCTTTGTTCACCTACAGTGCAAATAAATTTTCACAACTTTTTTTTGGGGGGGGGGGGGAGTGGCTGGAGGAGGGAAACACTGGCTCGGAGAACAAATTTGGAATGTTGACAGTGGCACAACGAACTTAAGCTGGGCCCACTATGCAACCTTTTCGTTGGGATCTTGGGCTCCCCCTCTCCAAAGAAATTTACTTTTCAAACATGTAACGGGACGTCGCTCGAACGTCTAATGGGATAACTGTGTAATATTTGCATAAATAAAAAATCTGGAAAATCGTCTAAACGGAATATCGTATAATGGAAAATCATCTAAACGGAATATCGCACAGGGCGTTTCAAAAAAAACGCTACACGCCGAATTAGAATTTTTATAAGTCCAACAACCATTCCCCGTCACTATAACCCTTATCCCTCACCTCAGTAAAGAAATCAAGAAAGTTATTCCTGACTTCAGGAAAGAAAGCTTTTATTTGCATTTCAAATAAGACCAAAAAGTAACAAAAGCATGTGACAGCCCTGGTTGGTGGGGGGGG
>JAHWFP010054948.1:0-34011 GCA_023313725.1 Lithobius niger | reverse complement strand
TGTTGGCCAACTTTGCTAAGACTGGGTAAGCTAATGTTTTTAGTGAAAAAAGTCAATAATCCACCTCATATTCCAACTACTATTTCACTAGATGGCGGAGAAAGAATGTTGATCCACCCCACCTAAATCCTTTAGGGGGCGTCCCCCAAAAAATGTTGTGCTAAACAAGAGGGAGGGGGAAGACAGGAAGCACAGTTTGTCAGTTTCGTTCAAAAGGAAATTTGTGGGATGCGGGGGAGTAGGAGGGGGGGGGTCAAACGTTTTGGGACCTCATTTTTTTTACAGGGCAGTATTGTTATGCTAATATTGCTCTATTTTTATAGTATAAAAATGTTGCATTAAATGTTATAAAAATATGTCTTCTCAATAAATGCTTCCATTTTTACGCACAGCTTGAAAAATAGTATTTACGAAAGTATAGGAAATTAACAATTATCCTTAAAATATTTCCCTCTGCTTCAGTGACAAGGAAGGAGAGAGGGGATATTGTATCACAAACATAATCTCCCCTTGGGGAGAAGGGACTTTACAGTGTGACAAGAGAGATTTGAAAAAGATCAAAATATGTATGCCACCATTTTATGAAGTTTATCGCCAAAAAGACACATTGGTTCTTTATTTTTCTTCTCTCATCAAATACTGGCTCCCTTTATATAATTTATGGTCGTCTCATTTCTAATTTCCGATAAATTTGTTTTAAGGTAAGACATAAGTGGATACCCGAGCCCTTCAAGGTTAAATATTATTATAATTTTTTTTATTAACAGTAAAAATGGTTCCACGCATTGAGAACCATAGTAGGGGTAACGTATTGCAACAGGTTGGTGACAACTTAAAACAGCAAAAATGGTTTGGTGCATCGGTAACCCATAATAATGGTGTAACCTCAAAGGATGATCAGGGTCGCACGAAATGGGTTCAATAGCGTGCTGACAACTTAAATAGCAGAAATGGTTTGGTGTGTTTACACCCATAATAATGGCGTAACCTCAAAGAATGATCGGGGACTTACGTAATGGGTTGCAATAGGGTGCTGACAACTTAAACAGCAGAAATGGTTTGTGTGATGATACCCATAATAATGGTGTAACCGCAAAGAATGATCATCGTCATAAGAAATGGGTTTAATATGGTGCTGACAACTTAAGCCAGAAATGGTTTGGTGTGTTTACACCCATAATAATGGTGTAACCGCAAAGAATGATCAGGGTCATAAGAAATGGGTTCAATATGCTGCAGACAACTTAAACAGCAGAAATGGTTTGGTGTGTTTTAAACCCATAAAGACTGATCAGGGACATACGTTGCAACAGCGTGCGTGGGTTGCAACAGCGTGCTGACAACTTAAACAGCAAAAATATTTCTGTGTGGTAATAACATAGTAATGGTGTAACCTCATAAGATGATCAGGGTCAATAAGAAACTTGTTGCAATAGGGTTCTGACAACTAAACAGCCAAAATGGTTCTGTGTGTTGATACCCATAGTAACGGTGTAACCTCAAAGAATAATCAAGGTCATATAAAACGGGTGGCAACAGGGTGCTGACAACTTGGTTCTGTGTCGAGCAAAAATGGCTCAGCAAACTGGTTCAGTGTCGAGTCCTAAAATGGTACCTCGAAGGCTGATGGCAAGATCTCCCAAAAACTCGTATGACATGTTGCTGCCAACTTAAATATCAGTAATTAATCCACACGTCTCAACCTAAGTATCCGTGGCTGCAAATTTGTATTAGTGGATATACACAGTTACTTGCATCGTGATATTTGAAAGACTAAACAAAGAACATTCCCATGCAAAATTTTTCAAACGATAGCTTCATAACACCGTATTACTGAAGAGTAAATACACATAATTAACTATGTGAATAAGGTAGGAACGATAATTATCTCCACCCGAGATCAAACAGGCACTCGGAAGATATAACAAGAGAACTGGGTTAAAAAAACATTCATTCGATGAACCAGCGAAGCCTTTTACCTTCTCCCAATAGTTTGAAAACTGATCATACAATAAGCGTCCCAGTTTACTATTCATTTTTTAATGCAGACTCTTCCAAGTTCAAGGTCCGAGTGCATAGTATATAGCGTTAGTTGTATGAAGTATAATTTCCTGCTATATACTTGGAGCAGAAACTGTTGTACGCTTATTGCAACGTTTCAGTTCCCTGATTGGAACCGTTATAAAGCTAAAAAAAATATCGAAAACTGAAAAGTCTTGTCAAAGCATTTGAAATAATAAAAATTTAAAGGCACGAATGATGGATATGACTAAGCATTCCACTCCAAACGCAAATATTAACAAAAAAAACATGAAAAGTGAACACGTAATTAAGCAATATGACATCGACTGTTGGATTTCCTCCATTTTTAATCTACTTTGCTTCTTTTTTTAGGTTTGACCCGAAATTTCAACTTCATGCCCTCGTCAATTCTGCCTGCCACTTAAGGGAATTCAGCTTTTTTTCCTTTGTAAACTGTAATATGACCATTGCCAATACGTATTTTTATTTTATTTTAGAGCTCTTCAAATGAGTTAATAATAACTGAAACGTTGAGCTAATTCTTTAATTACATTATGCGTAAATTAGGATTTTTTAAATTATTTTTATTATTGTAAACTTTATCACATTTTTATAATGACTTCGAAGAAAAACTAAAAGTTAAAGGATGAGTATCCGCAGAGAGAAATATGCATCAATAACGTTTATATGATACGCTCCAGCTAAGCAGCTAGCTACCTCGGGCGCCTATGCCTGGCGGAATGATGTCTCTACTTTCAAAGGCCAACCCTTTTTAGTCAAACATCCAAACAGCAAAGAAAGCGGAGTCTGCTAAATTATGTCGACAGCGAAAATAACGACGGCCCTAGTTTTTTTATTTTTTTATTTCACGCTACTGTATCTAGACTTCTTTCTCCTCAAACTTCTGATAAGGTTCAAACTTGAGCCGGTTCAAATTTGCTACAGAGAACTAATTTATTTACATTTTTTTTTTCTTTTCAGCAATCCCAATCCAACAGACCCTCATGATCCTACATGGGAACGGAGTTCGCGAACCAAGTTCCACATTTTAAAGATCAACAAAGAAAGGTCCATTGAGGATTACGAGCCAGACAGTAACCCAGATCAAAAATTCTGGCTCGATGTGAAAAATGAGATTCAATCGAGAAAAACGCATTAGTGTATCACTAACCTCTTTTAATTCTTGTTATCTTACAGCACATTCTGTAATGTTATCTTACGGTTGAGCTTTTGAATTATTTACGTCATCACTGGAAAGTTTTGGTTAATGTTGTTTCACTTTTGACCGGCTGTATTTTGTTCAACAAATACACTTTCAATAGAATGCGTTATCTGACTTGTAATTCTGTCTGAATTGTTTATTCTTATTTGATTATTCTTATTTTTTAACAAGTATTTCTTTCTTATCAACCACCTACTACGATGCCGATTGAACTTATTTTTCACGAATGTAACGTGTTCAACATAAACAGACCAGTTTTCCATTCCTATCTTTGCGGAATTTTCATTACGGAAGGACATATTTTCAAAAATAACACTACATTAAACACAGAAATCTTAGTGTAATTTATCTCAGACAGCAAACATGTTTTAAGACAGTAGTTATGTCATTTGTGTTTACGTACAAAAATTATAGCAGTACCAGTAGTAGGATAGTACTATTTTCAAACAGAGAGGACACCAAGATGGCCGCCCCCATACAAACCGGAAGTACCTGGATGCGGACCATCAATTTGGAAGGTCTTAACGTCACTTCCGGTCTGGCATTTTCCAATATGGCCTCCCCTATTTAGCACCCCCCAGGACCCGATATACTATTTAGCACCACCTTAGACCTTCGACGCGGTTTTTGACGCCTAAGGAGTGGCGGGACGAAAAAATCCCGAGAGGTCGATTTAATGCATAATTTTATCCTCTTTCATTTCGATCCGAACAAGTTTTCTCGCGGGAGCGACCGTTTAGGCTCTACGTAGATTAGGTGCTCAAAAAAAATTAATGACTTGTGTTGGACTAGATCCAGAAATCAATTTTCAATATTTTTTTCAGCGTAAGGAATTTGTAGGAGGGCCCAGTCTCCGTTAACGAACTGTACGTGGCTTTCCTCCCTACGGGCAATAAAATGTAGGGTTAAAGAAGCCGAACGTTTCCTTCTTACAGTTCATAGTGCGCGCGTAGGACCGACATTAGCCAAGAGGTTGATTTATAAACATTACTAATGCCGATTTTACGGACGCACTCATTTATACATACACTCACGCATGTATACGCACTGGTTGAGGTTTAGGAAGGAAAGGAGAGGGGTGGGATGGGTTGGGTAAGAGTGCGGCCACCTTTCCACCTTGGTTGGACCTGCCAGAAACCGAAGTCTCCGATGGTATAGCCGACCGCACCGTGTAGATAGGGGATGAATTACGACTTCTTCTCCTTCTTCGCGGCATAACGTTCCCGTCACCGCTTATTGGCTTCCTCCTTCTCTTCCTCAGTCGTGGCTTTTCTTTTCTCCCCCTTGCGTCTTGCTCCTCCCAACTCCTGGTAGCGTTTCCATTTTTGCGCCGCATCCTGCTCTCTCCTGACCATCTTCCTCTCTTCGCACATGGAGGCGTACCTCTCCCGCTCAGCAGCCGTTTTCCTCAGCCTGTCCGCCTCTCTCCTCCTCTCCCTCTCATCCAACTTGGCCATCTGACCCACCTCTCGACGGGACGGGACGCCTTCCACTCTCACTTCCCGACTCTTGTCCTCACTGTCCGACACTTCCCCCTTCGCGATCACGCTTCTCCACCTCCTCCGGATCGCTTCCCAGGTCCATGTCGGAGTCGAAGTCGTCGTCCTCTTCTTCCCCTCCTCCATTATCGGAAATACGATAGTGCCCGTGGGCGTAGGTGTGTTCCCCGTCTTCTAGAATGAACCGTTTGTCGTCATAAGGACTGAGATGGGACTTTGATACTTCATCCGTGGTAAGCTAGTGTTTGCGGCTTCGTATCGTAGTCCACGAACCCTTATCGACGACGTGCTGCTCGAAACAACGCTTGTAGTCCTCGTGTCCGAGATGCTTCTTGACGAAGGTCCTGTCGATGTCTTTCGCCATCTGCTTGGAAGTCTCCGTGGTGATGTAGGAGTACATCTTGGACCTGAGGCCTACAAACTCTTTAACGGGAACCCCTCCCAGCTCGTCTTTGAATTTGCCGAGGACTTGCTTGTTCTCTGTGCTGTAGAGGGGGTGATTACGATCGTAGTTTGAAGTGTCGAACCACTCGCTAAGGTACGGAGCCATGTCAGCGTAGACGTCTTCCGTCTCGATGGAGTAGAACAGGCTGTCCGTGTCCGTGAATAAGAGTGACGCTTTGTCTCCATACTTAGGTTTGATGTACCCGTAGTGGAATTGGTACATCAACAATTTAGAAAGTTCTAATATGGAGAAGCCGGAATAGATAAGAAGGTCGCAGTCGATGGTGCGAGCTTTCAGAAGTACGGAGACGAGGCGCTCGTTGAGGATTTGAAAGGAGTCGGCGTAGGGTAGTGAAGTGTATTTTACCGACTTTTCTACTTTGGTGGTGAGTTTGACGGACAGCCTGTTCTGCTTCTGTTCCAGCGTCTTGCCGAAAAACGAGTTGTTAGCGAGCTTGTAAAGGTTCTTCTCGAAATCATTCGCGGCTGTCTGTCTTCTTACGGTGTTACCCTCGATGTAGGGCCTCAACCAAGCGACTTGCTTGAAACCCAGGATGCGGCGGATAGGACGAAGAATCATCCCTTGTTGCAGGTAGAATTTCAAATTTCGAAAGTGGACGATGTATTTTCTTTTGTTGAGAAGGTTGGAAGTCAGCTTGGTGGTTGGTTTGACATCGTGGCCGATTTCCTCGGCTACCCTCTCGGAGAACGGCGAAACACCCGAAGGATCGATCTTCAACGATTCCAGAGCCAGCGGGTAGTAATTGTGGGCGTCGTGTAATCCGGGAGGGTAGTCGAGGTCTACTTCCAAGATGTAACCGTAATCGCGGTCATCGGATACCGAGAGGACGTTGAACGCTCTAATCTCCCGTATGGTGAGCCATCTGAAGTTTGAATACGGAAGTTTCTGTACCATGGCCCACCCGTAAAGATTGTTGGCGTCCAAGTAGATTAGAAAGGAGATGGGGAGTTCGGGGTCGAAGGTGTCGGGGAAATAGTGGTTGTTTGCGGTGGCATAGCGACGAGCGATGTAAGAAAGCCCGCCTCTGATGCCGGAAGTGATGAAATTGTGCTTGCTGACGTGCGTGAAAAGTTCTAATTTGGCTTTTGTTTGCCTGAGTGCGGCGCCCCAACTGAAGCCTGGTGTAGGAAGATAATAGCACGGGTCTAGATGAAACGTTTGAAAACAGAGAGTGCGAAAGTTTTCGAAGACTTCGGCGAGAAGCTAGACGTCCGTCATCTGGTACACGGCGTGATAGGCTGCGAAGATTTTGACGGCTAAGATGTTCCAGATGGTCTGAGCGTGTTGGTACTCCTCCTCGCCGATGCCTTCTTCTTTGACTATGGAGTAGAAGGACTCCCTAGAGAGTAGTTGAGTCTCGTCAAAAATGGTTAAATTGGTAACGTACTCGTAGGGGTAGTGTCCTTTCTGAGTAAGTAGGTTTAGTAGAGTGTCGGTGTTGATGTTGGGGTCGAATGCGGTGAAATGGTCATGAAGAGAAGATCGCTCCAGTCCGGCCCTGAGGATGGGGAAGGTACCACCGGCGTTTTTCAAGTTGGTGACGAGCGTCGCCAGGGATGAGACCAAGAAGTTCAGGCTGTCGATGAACCTGAGCATCACGACGACGTTTTTCTTGAGTGCGTTTGGTAGAGGATAAGGAGTTTTCAGGTCCACCGACATGCTCTGGATTCGCTCCGCGTTCCTAGGAATGACGTCGACATTCCCCTTGAACTTCTCGGCGGCTGACACCAGTTGGTGCATGTCGTAGCCTTCTAAATTATGGAAGACTACGGGGATGACGCTGGTCTGCCTCGCCGACAAGTTGCATTTGTTGTGGCTGGCGCCGCGGTACTTGCCAGGAGGGAAGTGGTCGTGAACCCGCACCTTCTTCTCCTTCATCTCTTTCTTCTCCGAATTGTAAGAGCTCGGGTAGAAGCCTCCGCCGTAGTAATGGCAGGACTGAGCGAGCAGGAAACGAGTTTCTTCCTCTTCGGTGAGGGCGAGAGGACGAGGATTGGCGAGGATGGCGGCGTACTTCAGAGCCTTTTCCTCCACCGATTTCATGAAGTCTTCCAAAGTGGTACTTCTCGTTCACGATCTCTCCACCTGGTCCGACGACGACGTAACCGTAGCTGCAGGGAACGTGTTTGTGGATAGATGTCATCGAGCTGGTGGATGGACCGGGAAGAGGACCTGACACGGGTTGAAGAATACACTCGAAGTCGGCGTAGATCACCCAGGGATGTTCGTTTTGATGGTTAAAGTGCTTAAACGAGAGGGTGTTGTCGCCGAGTCTTGGGAATTTCAACCGCTGGGAATTTCAGGGCGAAGCACTCGGCGCGATGTTTGCGAAGCGTGACTTCACGAGTGAATCTTGAGAGGCAGTTGCGACAGTAAAATTTCTCGTTTGTTCTGACACCGGTGTAACGAAAGAAGCCGTCGAAATCCGTAATGGCGGAATAGTGGAAACTGGGTTCTCCGTCTTTATCGTCCTCGGTCAAAAACAGCAAGTCGATCACCTGGCGACCGACCACGGACTTGCAAACTCGAATGGGATGCAGTCCGAATTCGGTCGTGAAGGCGATGACGTTGATGGCGAGACCGCTGTTTTTGGCTTCGAACTCGTCTATTTTGTTTAATTTTACGGGGTATTGCAATATCGAGTGGTCGACTGTGTCCAGCCATTGAGTATAGTGTTGGGGATCGACGATGAAGCTGCGATGAATCGCTGCCAACACGGAGTAGAGGAAGCAGCGGTTGTCCGTCCTATTCTCCACGTTGACGACAAACTGACGATTCTTCCTCAGTTGCTGGGGTAGAGGGATGTAAGAAGAGGCTCTGAAGGGATCGTACTTGCCAATTTTTATGAGAAGATTCGTCACGGAATCGACGACCCAACCGCTACCCTTTTCGGTGAATGCATCGATGGCAAGATGGATCTTCTCATAGGCCTCGTCGAGTAACGTGGGGATGTCGTGGGCGGAGGGGGTATTCACGTAGCGGCACCAGAAGCCGGTGTTGAGGGTTTTACCGGCCCTAATAAATCTCACGCATAGGCAGATTTGAAATTTACACAAAATTAAGCTGGTCAGGCACGTAAATAAGAGTCGGGCGATGGCGGGTTTCAGGCAGGCCAGGAAACGGACGGGGTCACGGAGGAGAGAGCCGTAACCCTCGACGCGTGCAAAATCCTTCTTGTAGCTGCGAAAGCTACCGTCGAAGGCCTCTTCGCAAGTAGGGGGCTCCACGTGGCAGTCCTTGCATTCCACCTCCTCGCAGACCCAACGATGCAAGACACAACGGAAATCTTCGGTAGGGTCTCGTACGCTTCAGTGTTGGCTAGACAGGTGGTCAATTAACGATTTCCGTGATGGGAACACTTCAGTACAAAATGCGCAGGTGAAGGTGGTCTTGGCCGACATGATTGATTGATTGGTTGATTGATTGACCGAACCTGAATCGATACGAATGTAATGTCTAAGCCTTTACATATACACATATATTCAAATACAAAAAAATCATAAATGAGGCAAGTTAAAAACTTACGAAAACGAATGGGCGAGGTTGGGGATGTTGAGTTGTCGGACACGGAGACGTTGTCTGAACGAAATCCAAACTGGAAAGAGAGTGAGCGGGAAAAGGTCTTAGCTTTTATACCTAATCAACCGGAAATTGCACCATAACCGGAAATCGTGTGATCGAATAGAATGTTCTAGAACGTTGCAGCGAGCATTACGTCATGACTGCGTCACATTATGCAATTTCCGGTTCTGACTCATCCTAGCGAATCCAAATTACTGACCCAACTGTTAAACTCATATCCCCACCACTTGATCAAGTAACAGGTCTTTTTCCCCACTTTCTTAGTCTTTAACAGTTTCTCCACCAGAAACAGGTCTGGAACGCTCGTCTTCTGCAATTCCCACTCGTAAAAGCTACCCTTTAAACTTTCCCCGCCGTAATCTTTCAGGCTATAGGTGACCGGGTCAGTCATTTTTACTTTATCTATGGTATAAATTTCGTTGGTCCAGTTTTGAAGGTAACCCTTGTCGAACGCCCCCTTTACGTGAGATACTCGGACATTATCCCCAACCTCGAATTTATTAGGTTTTGTTAATCGTTCAGGAACTGGGGATATTGGAAGTTTAACTTTTCCGTCGTTCGTGTCTTTAGGTCTCGCCTTAATTGTTCTATGCACTGAACCGTTATACTTGTCTAACAGAGAAGGAAGTAAGTTTGTCCATTTATAACTGCCTCTACGCGTGAATTCCCTCCACATCAAAGTCTTCAGCGTCCAGTTGAAATGTTCGACCACGCTCGCCTTGGTCTCGGAGTAGGTGTGGTAGTGGTTGATGCCCAGTCTTTTCATCAGAGAGGAGAACGTCGAGTTGAAAAATTCCGTCCCTTCATCGGATTGTACGAGCTTGGGCTTGGCCGAGACCAGCATTTTCTTAAAGGTGGCAGTAACGTCGACAGCGAACTTGGATTTGATCGGTTCCGCTCGTGCGAACTTACTGTACACGTTTATCTGGGTGAGCAGGTACTTGTACCCTTTGTTGACTCGAGAGTACAGGATCATCTCGACCAGATCTACCTGCCATAGGTCGTTTACGAAGGTGGCTTTGGTCTTACGCCTAGGGTAATGTCTGCGAGCCGGTTTATGCAGTTCTTTGGCTAAAGTATCCATTTATTACGTTTTTACCATTTTTTATTACAAAAAAAATTTTTCCCATTTATTTAGTTCATTGTCCCATTCCCAACTTGACTTTAGCCTTCATGGCGGTTGCTACAGCTGCGCAGCGGCTCGCTCGCTCAAACCCGCTCTGGTAAGGGAGAAGACGATTTTCTTAGCCGTGGAAGCTAACTCTTCGTCCGCCCTGTGTCTGTCTTCCAAATCGTCACTGTTGGCGTAAGCTACGTCGTGTTTTTTACAAGCCTCGTCGAGATCGTTGATGCCAACGTCTCCTCTCGCCAACCTCTCGTTCAGTTTCGTACCGGGACCGCAAAACTTGTACCCCGGGATGTGGAGTTCGATAGGTACTTTATTTGTCATCGTGTTTAACAGACCCGAGCCCTTCGTGGAAGCTTTAGTTCGTTTGCGAGGACCGCTTTGTAGCTTCTGAAACTGCGCCTTGTTCGAACCGCAGACCTCGCATTTTCCCTTCAACAGAGAACGTCTGTTCGATGTCGTGACGATGACCTGGTCTGCGGTACCGGTAACTCGCTTGCACTTCAAGCAATACATGATTTGATTTAATTTAGCTTTTACTTATAAAAAATTTTTTTGTATAAGTAAACGAACACTTTTATTATTATTATACAGGGTGTAACAAAAGGTCGTGTCCAAACTTAGGTGACTAATTCCTTTGGTTATCGCATGAATTAATATCCCAAATCCTAACTGCCCCATCTGCATGCAAACGCAAAATCATGATAGGGTGAAAGCATTCCTACTATTGAAGGTAGTGAACGAATGCTGTCAAGAGTTTCAAAGTCGGAATAAAGGAAAACATCTTTATTGATCAAACATTTATTCATCGTGGTTGGTGGGCCGAGGTGGGCAGTAAGTTTCGGTGTTAGCGTAGGCAAATACCATCAGAGATTTTAATTCCAAGAATGATGAATGGTCAAAACTAAAAAGAAAATTATCTTTGTTGACAGTGTTGTATTTATAAGGGGGGAGGGGGTGAGCTTAGGGGACTAAGGAGCACCAGGGCATTGATATTGTTAATATACGAATAAAATTGCGAAGTTAAAAGAAAAATCAGCAAATTTTCTTTGGAAAAAAGAAAATATGAGGCAGGTGGGGGGGGGGGGGGGTTCGCGTTATTAAAACCTCTATGGTATTATCAGTCCTACATTAACACCGACTAACGAAGTTTTCGAAAAATTGTTGCTTCCCCTCCAGGACAAATTGTTTGGCAATAGAGTTATTTTTCCTTTAGTCTGATTTGGACTCTTTAACAGTTTGTTCTCTACCTTCAGTTCATTGTCTTTATTCACTACCTTCCTATTCTGATTTGTTTTTGCAATAACCAGAGCGTGGGCGGAGGTGGGGAGGCGGAGTTGGAATTTGGGTTCTTAATTCATGCAATAACCAAAGAATAAGACGTTTTTGGCCAAATGTTTATATGAATTATATTCTTAGTTTGACCTAAAGAAGTAGTCACCTAAGTTTGGACATGACCTTTTGTTACACCCTGTATTTCAAACCTTACAAATGAAGCTAATCAACTACGACTCGATGGACGTCCTCCCCTTCGAGAGAAGCAAGAATCATCTCAAGTTACCGAAACAACTCAGGTGCATCATCTGCGATCCGGCCGGGTGCGGCAAGACTAATCTAATTCTCAATCTCCTCTGCAACGAGGGTTGGCTAGACTACGACAGGTTATACGTGTGTTCCAAGACCCTGTTTCAAAGCAAGTACGAACGGCTGAGGCAGGCCTTCGAAGAGACTTGCCCCGAAGTATCATCGTTCTGCTCTAGCTTGGAAGAGATACCATTACCCGAACAACTGTTAGTAGACGACGACGAGAAAAAGGAGAAGACCGTGTTTTTATTCGACGACTGCATGATAGAAAAGCAGGATAAGATCGAGAGGTACTTCGCCTACGGACGGCACGCTAACGTGGACGTGTTTTATCTGTGTCAGACATACAGCAGGATACCCAAGCGGGTGATACGAGACAACGCCAACGTCCTGATTCTGTTCAGGCAAGACGACACCAACCTCAAGCACGTCTACAACAACCACGTAGGAGGCGACGTGAGTTTCGAAGAGTTTCGGGAAATGTGTGGCGAGTCTTGGAATTCCGACCCTTACGGATTTCTGACCATCGACAAGACCAAGCCTTTGAGAGAAGGAAGGTACAGACGCATGTTGGATGAGAGGTAAAAACGTGTTGGTGTCGACAAGAACGCATGTTGATGTTGACAAGAATGAGTGTTGGTGTTGACGAGAACGAGTGTTGATGTTGACAAGAACAAGAATTTATGTCAACGACTACTCAATTTTTTTTACGTAAATAAAAGGATCTCTAAAATGAATACCAAGAAACGACAACGAGCTTCTGACCAGTACGAGGCCTTGAAACAACGACTTAAACGAAAATTCAGGGATGCCAAGCTAGAAAAGGTTAGCGAGTCCGAGCATCTCACCAAGATATTCAAACCCGTAACAGATCCCATCAGAGAACAGACCAAACTCCGAGCCAAGGAGAGCAAGGAGGCGGCCGCTCAAAGACAGCTCCAGATCAAAGAGTTGTTATCCATCGAAGCCGGGCAGCAGAAACAACACATACAGCACGGAGAAAAACTTCGGAATATTCAGAAGGCTTTGGAAGCAGCAACTGGTCCCGACTATAACGGGGACGGAGAAGATGATGATGAAGACTCTGAATCCGAGTTGGCTTTTAATACCGGCGCGATGAGGAGACTATCTGGCTGCATGGGTCCACTCACCCCCGGCACCCTCAAGCAAATCGAAGCCATGACTCCGAGCACTCGAATGAGATACTTGCAAGAGGAGACTTCTTTGCTAGACACCGTGCAACTAGGGCCACTTGCTACCCAGTACTTGAGCATGTTCGCTACCAGGGAGGCTTTGACCGACCCCACTTTCGGCATAAGATACGAGCCGGATAGTAAAAAGTACAAGATAGGCAACTCGGACGTGGATTTCGAAGGGGACGACGTGGTGGTGGGAGGAAAAAAGTACAAGGGCACCAACGAGTTGTGGCAGTTGATCATGCTCAAGAATCCGCGCAAACTGACCGACGATCACCCGAGTCTGTTGGATTATCACGACATTCTTACGAGAAGTAGCGCCGTGTACCGAGACCACGATCCTGCAACTAAGAGACTGAAGTCGAGCGCCGGTTACAAGTACGCGACCTTCATCAAACCGGTGTTTGGGAAGACTCGGCAAGGGGAAGGTTTCGTTAAACCGGTATATGGTAACCAGCAGCAGCCAACTAGACAAGGGGAAGGATACAGGTTTTACAAAGACCCGAACGATCTGTGCGAAAGACTGAAACTGATCCGAGCTTCGACAGATGCTGGTTTTACCGGTCTAGATGAGGAGATAGTGCACATCTACGCGGAGTTGAAAGCCAACGGTCTCTTGTCGGACAACGAGCACGGCAAGTTGGTTAAAGAGTTTGGGAGATGTTAAAAAACGAATAAATTTCTTTTAACTAATAAAAGACTAAAGAAAATTTTTTTATTAATAAATGTTTAAGATCAATCGTAAACGATACACTTGCGTTATCTGCGACATAAGGGGAACGATGCCTTCCTCGTCAATAGTTCTTTCATCAAACACCACGGATTTCACCACCAAGTTTTTTACACCTCTACTACTAACGGACGACGAAAATGAGGGGTGGGAGTTAGCACTAGTCAACTTGGAGACGTACAACTCAATTCCGAACGTGAAAGCTTTCGAGTCGGATACGTGTAGGTACAGGCACAACAACGGTAGGGAGTGGACGAAACTCATCATCCCGGTAGGTTCCTACGAATTAAAAGCGATAGAAAAGTACGTCTACGGGGAAATGAAGAAGCGTCAGCACTGGGACGTCCCGAACGACATCTCGTAATTTCGTATCGTCAGCAACCCCAATACTCTGAAATGCGAGCTACATATCACGAACAAACAATACAAGGTAGATTTCTCCGCCGCCGACCCAACAACCGTAGGGAAATTATTCGGATTCGAGCCCGGAGTGTACCTACATGGTATCAGCATCGCCAAGAACACGGCCAACATCCTCGACGTCAATTCCATCTTGGTACACTGCGATCTAATTAGCAATTCTTACGTGAACGGATCGAGGCAACCGACCTTGTACGCCTTCTTTCCGAACTGCGCACCGGGATACAAGATAGTGCAATCCCCTCACAACTTGATCTATTTACCCGTAACCAGCAATGCCATTCGCTCGATTAGAATCTGGTTGACCGACCAGGACGACCGTCCGCTTAATTTGAGGGGGGAAACAGTTACTATGAGATTACACTTGAGGAAGACGAAATGAGAAAAGTAAGAAACAAACAAACAAATTTTTTTTATAAATAAAAGGATATAATTAGAACATATTAGATTTTAAAACTAACAAACCATCTACCGGATATCTACCATCACCACCACCGTCTACCGAATCCCAAGCTAAACGCCGACAAGTCCTGACTCCATCGAACGCTGCCTATCTCGAAAGTCTCGTCGCCAACGCAAAATGGAGACTGAAGAAGGTTACCTAAATGTCCAAGAACCTTTTACCCTGGACAAATCCGTGGTAGAGTACAATTACCACGACTACACTCCGATAGTGGGGACAAACTTGAACAATGTGAACTCGGAACCGAGAATAGTGGTTCAAAACCAGGACCTCTTCACTCACCCTCATCAAAGTTACCTGTACGTGAAGGGTGCCCTGGTAAAAGCGGGCGACGGGTCGGCTTACGCTGCCACCGACAAGATAGCTCTCGAGACCAACGCCATAGCCTACCTCTTCTCGAACATCAAGTATCAGATCGGCGACAAGACCGTGGACGATATCAATCACCCGGGATTTGCCAGCACCATTAAGGGAATCGTCTCCTATGGCCCGCAAGACCAGGTGCACGTAGCGAATAGGGGATGGTTTCTAGACGGTGCCAGCGCCAGTACGGCCGACGACGGAACGAATACGGTCTTCAAACACAAGAGAGACGTCCTTCTCAGCGCTCACACTCCGAAAGGATCCTTCGCCTGCGCCATACCCCTCTCGCATTTGATGGGATTCTTCGAAGATTACACTAAAGCGATTTACGGGGTTCAGCAAACATTGACTTTAATGAGAGCTGCCGACACGAACGCCATCTTCAGGGACATGGGAGTCGCTCCGGGTAAGATCGTTCTAGATCAAGTTAGCTGGCGTCTCCCTCACGTAGCACCATCCGACGCTCAGAAAAATAGGTTGTACGGGTTAGTGGATGCTGGGATCACGGTACCCATGGCTTTCAGGCACTGGTACTCGGACATGCTAGATTTACCTACCGCAACTAGCTGTACTTGGAGACTGATCGTCACGAGATCGATCGAGAAGCCGAGATATGTAATAATTGGATTCCAAACTGGGAGAGACGGAGATCAAAAGAAAAATCCAGCCGTGTTTGATCACTGCAGTCTAACGGATGCTCACATAACTCTGAATTCCGAGAGGTACCCGTTTTTAGATCTGAATGCGGATTTTGCCAGCGGAAACGTTTCGAACATATATCAAGATCTAGTCAACTTTAGGAAACAGTACTACGGAGAAACGCAAACGGGACCCGCTTTCGACGTGTCCACATATGCTAAGAACTTTGCTTTAATCTGCTTTGATTGCAGTAAATAAAATGAAAGGCTTAAGTCGAGCGTGATCGACGTGTCTTTGAGGTTCAAATTCGGGGCGCAAGTACCGGCCAACACCAGATGCCACGCCCTAGTCATTAGCGATAGATTGATTAGCTTGAAACTGGACAAAAGTAAAGTCGAAGTGATAGTGTGAAGAAACTTAAATACGTTAATTGAAATTGTAACGAAAAAGAATACGAAATAAAAAAAATTTTAATATATAAAATAATCGTTTATTTATTTCTACTCTCACCAACAAACATGTACGGAAAAGCTATAGTAGGCCTGACCGCGGCTCAAAAGAAGCGAATGCTGAGTCAAATTAAAGCCGGTAAAACACCAAGCATACGTCTAGCCAACTCTCAGCTCAAGACGGGGAAGGTGGCCCTCCCAGTCACCAAGACGCAGCAATCCAGAATAAGGAAGGCTAAGACCAGCAGTAAGGGACTGAATCTCAAGTTCTCTCGCGCTCAAGTCAAGAAAGGCGGTTTCTTAACTTTACTCCTGCCAATCTTAGCTGCCCTAGGAGCGACAGCAGGTGGCGCATCGGGGATCGCAAAAGCCGTCAACGACTCCAAGGCTAACTCTAGACAGCTCGAAGAAATAAAACGTCATAACGCTAAGATGGAAGCGCTTGCTGCCACTTCGAAGAAAGGTGCGAGATTGAGAGGAAGAAAAAAAAACGTGGACGAGGATTTTACATGAGGCCGGGGTACCTATGAACAGGCCCTTGACGAATTTAGATCTCCTCAAATACGCCAAGAAGCTAGGAATAAATACGTTTAGAGGGGTCTACAGCAAAGATCTACTGCCTACTCGTCCCAAGCTGTAGAATGTGGAATAATAAACTTGCAGGATTCGAGAGAAGGTGAAGGAAGTCACTGGACGGCTTATTTGAATAAAATAGGTTCGTGCGCATTTTATGTCGACAGCTTTGGGTTAAAACCGCCGATAGAAATCTATAATTACCTCCGTGACAAAAGAATTATATGGAATCAGAGAAGAATTCAAGCAGCCAACGAAATTTTATGCGGACAGTATTGTTTAGCCGTACTGTATTATTTAACTAAAGGATATACTAATTTGTTCGAGGTTGTAGCCGAAATAAAATAGTTGAATATAATGAACTTAGTGGCAGCCACTTGATAGATCGAGTAACAAGTAGGACTAATTAAAGGGAACCCATATTCCGAACCGTTTCGCTGTAGGAGCAATGGTACCCGAGTTACGGCCATTTATTCAGAAAATGAACTTGGTGGCAGCCACCTCCTAGAGCGTTCAATGTACGGAGTTAGACAGGGGGAGGCCAAATTTCGAACCGTTTTGCTCTAAGACCGACGGTTCTCGAGTTATTGGGGTGGGCCAACTCCCAAAATTCGAGTTAACAAGTTTTGGGCGGGCCATCAGTAGGCTGGGTCCCCGGCTGGAGTTCTTGAGCGCGCGGCGGGGCGGGGCAACAGTTCCCGAGTTATGGCATTTTTTTTTCAGGGGCCAAAATAATTTTTGACCGGGCCAACTGATAGCCGAGGCCGAGAGCAGATGGGGTATCATGCATGGGAGGGCCAAATTTTAACTGTTTCGCTCTCATATCAAAACTCTGGATTTTGGCACTTTGCAAAATTTTGTCTCATGTCATGGAAATGAAAGTAAGTAGTAGCACTTTACCTGCAGAGAATGACCTAGCAATAGATCACTCCCCACATGAAAACAGCCACTACCACCTACTAGGTAGTTTAGTGTACCGTTTCCTACACTAGAGGGCAGTGAAATGTCCCGCAGCTTTAAGAGCCAAGAATTTAAACTCTGAATGCAAGCGAACCTTAGGGTTGCCATACGGACAAAGATATCCCAGCATTGAGTTCGATTCGTGAGTGCATTCGTATGCCTAACAAAAGATGAAACAGTACTTACCAATGGTCCACTGCTGCCACACAAGTGAATTGACAAACCTGGATTAGTGTTTAGTATCCAATCCCACACTGCAACCTTAAACATTATGGGCGCTGGTTTACATAGATGCATTTTAAAAAATCAAGGCAGGCACTCAGTTGCTTAAAGATTGGCTTAACATCCTCCCCTTTAATATAACCAATTGATTCTTTAAGTGTTTTAAGATATCTCGAAGCAAAGATACTTATTTCTTTATTTTACTTTAACTTTCATAAAAGAAAATTGTGGCAAATCAAGTTTCTTATTCCTCTTGAAATAAGTGCTGCCATCTGGTGGAGGTAGTACCTTTATATACCTACCATTTGCATCCATTGTTCATATAACTAACTCAGTATAGTCGATAGCGTGCTAGACTTCCACCCTAATAATCCAGGTTCGAATCTGCCCTCAGGACAAAAGAGAATTTGTTTTTCTTACATTTTATTTATTCATTTTTTTCTAAGTACCCTACCCCGTAGTCTTCGTGGAGCCAAAACTGTCGATCCCACGACAAAACTTGTTCGGATCGAAATGAAAGAGGATAAAATTCTCCATTAAATCGACCTCTCGGGATTTTTTCGTCCCGCCACTCCTTAGGCGTCAAAAACCGCGTCGAAGGTCTAAGGGGGTACTAAATAGTATATCGGGTCCTGGGGGGGTGCTAAATAGGGGAGGCCATATTGGAAAATGCCAGACCGGAAGTGACGTTAAGACCTTCCAAATTGATGGTCTTCATCCAAGATGGTGGCACTTCCGGTTTGTATGGGGTGGCCATCTTGGTGTCCTCTCAGTTCGAAAATAGTACTATCCTACTACTATGGTAAAATCCACCCACATTAGTCAGTGGAGAGAGTGTTAGCGACGCGACCAAAGCCTAATTACCACATATCTGTTTATATTCATCCGCGAGCTAAAACAACGACGCAGAAACAGCTTAACAATGCACTCGCGCGAAGTTTTTTTTATGTAATACTAACAATTTCATATTTTTTAGGGTAGTGTGACACTACAGCATGTCTTTATTATTAACACGTCTATTATTTAACTATTAATGGTGTGTATGTCATTTCTTCAATACCAAATTTTATTAAATTGGAATAATTTCTCTTCCCAAATTGGATGGCCCTGACAAGGGCCGTTTTGATTTGGCCTTTGAAAAGGCCGTTTTGAAGGGGGGGGGGGCCCGGAGACAAACTGTAACGAATGTCGTATCCTACTCCAATCCTTACTTCGCTTCATTCAGAATTACTGGAGTTTTCGTCACTTGATCCATTTACTTGATATGCCAACCTTTCAACAATCAAATCCGACAATCCATCGGCTTTCCACATTTTATCTTCCTCTTTAATTACGTGTTTTAAGTATAATTCTTCCAGTTTGTGAGGACGTTTGATAAAGCTTTAAGTAGCAGCTTCAACTTCACACCCTTGACTTGACTCCACACCCTTTCTATACGGTTCAGTTCGCAGTGGTATGGAGGTCTGAGAACGATGTGTATGTGGATTGCAGCAAGGGTGTTACGATACGATGTTAATGGTCGTACTGTGTTTTTGCACCTTCAATTAATGCGTACAATTCTCGGTTCAACATTGTGTCATTGAACGCAATATCTTTTTCTTGCAGCCAAGCTGGCATGTCAGTTTTGCGTGAACTCTTCGTCGGTATTTTTCTTCCTTCACAGAATGTTGTGAAGCTTTATCCAATACGATGACACGGTTTGGTTGTATATTAGGCAGCAGCTAAGTTTCAAACCACTTCTCACATCTGTCTCCGTCCATTTCATCATGGTAATCGCCCTTTCCTTTCCTTGCTTATATTAAAAAACGAGATTGGCAGCAGGTACAAATCCATCCTCGTTTCCAGCATGCAAAATAATGAGCCGTCCTCCTTTCCCACTTGGTGCTTTTAAACCAGTTGTCAACCCTTTGTGAAATGCATCACAGTTGCTCTTCACAGTCGTATCTGTCCGAAACACTTGATTTCGTGTGGCCAGCATTCACACATGTTTCATCCAAATAGTAATATTCTTTTTTTTTAACGTAAGTTTTTTATGGCACGCAAATACCTCCGCCGCCATAAAACAATATCGTCTCGTTCAATGAGCAGACTGTAGCGCTAACGTTTACGGAAAGCAATCTCCAAATCTATCATGATTCGCCGCCGCATTGTTGTCCGTGAAAAATTTGGCAGAGAGAGAATTGTCTTCGTTTATGGCAGACGTCACTTATTTTAACAGTTAGAATGTCGTCATTGCGATAAAAATCATGAACTCTTTTCCGAATCGCTGAAAGCGTAAATTCATCGTATTTTTGCATGCGTGTTTTCGTACAGTTGCTCAGCTTGCGTTTGCTTGGCGTACCGTAGTCAAACACCGACCACTTACTTTGAATTCGGTTCGGCAACGACAGATGGCAGCTTCGGACACGCCGCACAACAATCCTGTGTCTTTCGCAACTTCATTGATAGATTTCTTTGGATCACGCTGGCGCAGTTGGCTGTAGACATTCATTACAGTTTGCTTTTGTGAACTGGAAAGGGGCTTTTGATGGGGATGACACTTGTAAAATGATGCTGAAGAATCCATCGCTTGCACTGTTGTTGTCATTGCCGCCATGTTGGAACTACTTCCGCGTGGAAGACAAGTTGCTGCGGATGTTTGCGATCTGCTGAAATTACCAGTCGACCATTTTTTACTATTTCAAGAAAAGTATGTATGACTGAATACCGTCCCTGGATACTTTCCGAGAGATTTTCATTCCTAAAACGTTTTGGTTAACGGTGGAAAAAAAACGTACTACATTTTGTCTACTGTCGTAATCCAACTTCAACACAGGTGTGAAGAGGCTCGTCGCATCGCTAACTCTCTCTCCACTGACTAATGTGGGTGGATTTTACCATAGTACCATTTGCACTCTACAAATTAAATAAACAAAACAAAACAAGCTGTGCATGGTACATTAGTGTTGCTCAAAGTACAGTTTGAGAAGAGCGCCCATTCTCATGCTGCTTATCCTTTCCTTGTTCTTAGCGATGAGCCTCACATTATGCAGAGCCTTCAAATCTTGAACGAATTCAAAGCCTTCACGACGAAATGACTTGTCATATTTTTCGAAATTATGTATAACAACCGCTATGTTTTTGTTCAAAGTGTAAGCAAAGTTACACTTGCTGTGCAATGCACCTCTAAATTCACCGGTGATGTGGTCGTGGTCTCGTAGTTTCGTAAATCCATTAAACTTTTCTTGGGGTGGGGTAAATGCTCCGTGTTTGCAGAGTAGACATTCCGCAGCAGTTTTGTACAGCATTCACTGCTCCTTGGTTAAACGTTTCATTCGTTGCTAGTGGGAATCCACGTAAGCCACGATCGTTTTCTGCTCCACTATATACACTCAAAGAAAACTTTCATGCAGTCTACTCCTCTGTACAACATTTTGGAAAATACTTCTTTATATGGCACTGAAATTGTCGGATCCGTAAGCTCCCATGTGCTGGACTCTGAAATAAGAAACGTGACATCCTGGGCAAACTATTGGCAATTGCCACTTTCATCTACAAAATGTTTTATTTTCCATATTGGAATGCAAAATGTTTGCCCAAACTCTTTTCTTGACACCATGACAAGTAAATCGGTTGTGGAAGTAAAGGACCTCAGAGTGTGGTTTACAAGAAACTTCAAGTCCTCGCTCCGCTGCCTGAAAATCTCACCCTGGCCTTCAAAAGATCTGCTATAGTAAACAAATGCTTTACGTCTGGCAGTAATCAGACTAAGATTTGGGCTTTTGAGGTGTTTGTAACACCTTTGGTCGATTATGCTACCCCTGATTGGTCTCCGAATTTACCGGGTGACATCGACCTGATTGAATCGGTACAATGTAGATTTACTAAGTGCCTCTATGGCTTGATGGAATTAACATATTGTGAGCGTTTGACTCGGACTGGGTTTGAATCTCTTGAGATGACGTATTAAATTTGACCTAGTCTTCACTTATAAAATATTGCATGGAATGTTAAAAGTAAACCTCCCATTTTTTTAACCCTTTCCGGGTAATAATGGTCAAGCGTGGCCATAAACGGAAACTTGCAGCCCAGACGGTACGCACATCTTCTCGTCAAAATTTTTTCTGAGGTAAGGGTTGTGAAAAGTAGGAACTCCCTTATGGCAGCAACTGTGGACCATGCCCACGGTGCTTATTTCTGTCGAATACTAAAGCAGAAAAATCTCCAAAATTTCTTGCAGCGACAATTTACAAGCTAATTAAAAACTCGGCTAGGTATTAGTGGCTCAACATCCTTCTGCAGACCATCCACGTTTTGGTGCTTAATTTATTTTTTATTATATTTATTATTGATATTACAAATGGTGAAGATTGTTGTCACACAATTCCCTACAAAGCTCAAAGAAGGAAAGTCTCTTGACTGCACTAAATAAGTGCATTTATCAGCTGGTATTTAACTTAAAACATCTTAACAACTCTCTTAATACCTCAAGTCAGCACCGAGTCTGTTCCTACAAGACTGGAGTGTGACGTCATTTCAGAGGAAAGTGGCGTAATCAGATTTAATTGGACACTGAATTCCTTCTTAGGGTAAGTCCGCCGTGGTAAATTCCATGTCACAAAGTGCGTGACCTAATTCGATTAGTTTGTGGTCTCTTCTTGACTTTCTTTAATAAATTATCCGAACTCCGTATATTATTCTAGTGACATCTGCAGAGAAGTACACATGGTGCAGCACGTAGCAGAATTACTACAAAATATTCATTGAAACGACACCAGCATTTTTGGCAGCCCACATATAGAACCTAGTTTGTTTTTTCGGTTCCTTAGGAAAATATGCTTGAAGATTTGACGCACCACCAGCCGATGCCATGATGCTAGAAGGGAAGAAGGACAATTATTCTGCTAGGCAATTCCAATCAAAATTCTGAGCAGCTACATGCAACAATCAACATGAGCACTCGGTATCACACCGAAATTGGAAGGGTAGCGGCAGTCCAGATCTGACCTGAGACCTCTCTGCTGTATAAAAATATTCCTGAGTAGGGAGTCACAAACACACGTGCACACATGCGATGTATTATCGTCAGCCCCACGTGACCAGAAGTGTTGTTACCTCCTCCACACGTGACGGGAAGTGACGTCATTACACCCCCACCACCCCACGTGGCTACTGCAACGTGACCATTCCCCATAGGAACCCGCCCCACGGGCCGACCTCCCACAGAATGTTACCCCAGGGGCTGGCCTCCCCCACAAACGTTACCCTGTCGGATTCCCCCCCCCCCCATAGGACACTGCCCCACAGCACAACGCCTCCCTATCAGGTTGTGTAGAATCTACGTGATATTTGGTAGCCCCTCACTCAACTCCTTTCATCGGTTGGTCCCCTCTACCAAATTGTTCACAAAACCTACTTGATGTTTGGTAACCCCATCCTACCGGACTTCCACAGAACGTAGCTCCATGGGCTGCATTCTCCATCGGGAAGTGCAAAGTGTTCTAACTTGTGTAGTACATAAATTGTACGTGAGAATTGGTGACTCCACAGGCCAACCACCTCCAGCCCACCCACTGAATGTTGCCCCACGGGCTGACCCCGTCCCATCGAGGTGTGAAAATTGTACAAAAATCTACGTGGTGTTTGCTCACCCAACCATCCAACGTGGGGCCCCATGGGACGCACCCCAACGAATGTGTAAATTCTGTGTGATTCGGTTGAATGAGGTGTTTAACTTCTACAAAATTAAATGTAAATGTTGTACGTATTCCATTCCCTCCTCATGCGTGTTGAAAGTCCCCACCACGCGATGTAACCGCTGCACAATTTACGACCCCTGCACCCGAGGTGTGTAAGTTCAACCGCGTAAATTCTACGCGACGCCATTCCGCAAGGTGTGTAAATTCTATCAAATATATCTAAATTCTACGTGACGTATCAAATAAAAGACTTCACATTTTTTTTTATAATTTGTTTGATGGGATACAGAACTACGTTCCCAAGAGTCTCAGTCTTTCCCATAACGCGTTTGGACCGTTGTAATCATCTTCATCGGACTCTAATTCATCTGACCGTATTTCGTCAGAATCTGCTTTGTCACACTCTGCTTCGTCAGTCACTCTGGTTCGACAAACTGCATTTGTACTTCCACACGTCCTCCCAAATCGACTTGATAACGAAGGTACTTGTAACTAGATTCGATTTAGGTTTTCCAGAGTCGGGGGTATTTGTTGTGGTGTATGATGTTACTACTTTTCAGAATCCAGGAGTATGAAGCCCAGACGTTAGGCTCGTACATTTCTAACTGCTAGTCTTTTTGAGGTAGTAAACTGCATGGGCCGTATGAATAAAACAAAGGTTAACCTCCTACTTGCAAAATATGAAGCAAATCCTTCAAGCAGTATGAATAAAAAAAAACCAAGGAAAACCTTCAACTTTTGAGTTAGAAGCAAATGCTTTTACTCCCGACCTTTTCCTCAAGAAGTAAATAGTGTATGAATAAAATGTACGTTTTGCTCAATGAGGCAAGCAAATCCTTCCAAAAAGATGCATCTGGTCGGCGGTAGACTCACACCTTCATACGGTGACTGTGGTTCACGTTACGATGGTGGAAGCGGTGCGTGTTCGAAATGTTAAATACTTCAAATCTCGTTCCTCACCAATCCACAGTAACTATGAAAGCCTATTTCGGTGTGACCTGCACGTGTAGTTGCTAGCCAGTACCTTCCTGAGGCAACCACAGAATCTCGTGGCGGTGCACTCAAGTTTCGACATAAAATGGAGATAAGTTTGAGGTATCTATCCGATCCAAGCTATCAATAAAGGCGTACCAGAGGAATTCGGGGTTGAATAATTAATTGTCTGTATCACGAACTCTCAAAATGTGGTTCATAAAATAATTGCACAAACCTAACATTGGATTAATTTTCCAGACTTTTCACATGCCACAATGGAAGCCAAAACACTAGCAAAATAAATACCGCTTCCAAAACTGCTATTGGTGTTGTGGGCTGTTCACATGTTGGAATACCAAAACCGAGTTTCACAGAGATTAGTATGTAAACCACAAAGGAAATCAATGAGGCAAGCAAATCCTTCCAAGAAGATGCATCACGCTATACCTACGAGCAACCGTTGCAATGCAGCAAAGCCAACCGCGCGAATAGTTGCTTTGCCACTGACCTTTTACTGACCGGCTGAAGTGTTGGCTCCCAATTAAAAAGTAATCATTATTCATACAAACTAGAGGATACGCTTTTACTCGTACTATTTACTATAGGCAAAACATTTACTTTTACCTTTTTCTTGTGTGCATTTGCTTCAGGCCGCCAAGGTCAATAATATTAGCTAAGTTAATCGCACCGACTAATAGTTCAAAAGTTAATTGAAAACTTGAAGATTGCTACTTGCTGTAGCAATCTTCAAGGTTTCACTTATCGTTCAAAGTATTATTTGGTGCGATTACTTTGGCTAATAGGATTGACCCTGGCGGCCTTTTCCTGGTTTAATGATATTACTACCTTCAAAGACCGATCGTTTGTGGAAACTTGGCAGGTTTTTCTACCAGTTTTGGTTTTGGGTGGATATCACAACTTTCATAGGACTGTGAACGTACATAATGTTACACGGTCTTACTTTCAACCGTATTTTTTTTTTCTAGAGGAATTTTATTTCTAAAAATTTTCACATTTATAATTTTAAAATTTACCATTGCCAATTACCCGTTAGATTAGCCAAATTGACTCGGCTTAGGTTATTGTATGACCATTCTTCACATGCTTAAGTTGCTTCAATCCCATTTTTGCACACACTGGCTAACAATCGCTGATTTCGTTCGATTCGCTCACTCAATCAACGCATCCTCTTCTGTTGTTTTGTTTATCGCCTGCACCTACCCCTTAATTTTTCAAAATTTCGCCTACCTCTTGCTTGTGTGCATTTGCTTCAGGCCGCCAAGTTTAATCGCACAAACTAATAGTTCGGAAGTTAAAGGAAAACTAGAACATTGCTACTAGCGTTAGCAATCTTTCAAGTCTTCATTTAACGTCCAAAGTATTATTCTGTGCGATTAACTTGGCTAATAGGATTAACCTTGGCGGCCTTTCCATGGTTTAATGATATCACTGCTTTCAAAGGCCGACCCTTGTTGGAAACTTGGCGGCTTCTCTTATACCAGTTTTGGTTTTAGGTGGATATCACAGCTTTAATAGACCTTAGAATACAAAGAATTACATGGTCAAATCGTGACTTCTACCTTTTTAGTCTGGAGGTATTTAACGTTTATACATTTTCTCATTCATAATTTTCACATGTTCCATTGCCCAATTAGCCGTTACGTCAGCCAAATTGACACGGTTTGGTTTATTGTATGTCCATGTTTCACTACTTAAGTTTGTTCAAACCCATTTTGAAGGTCTCTCGCTAACAAACGCTGTTTTCGTTCACTTCGCTCACTTGATCAGCGCATCCACCTTCGGTTGCCCCTCCCGAGGTTAATTTTAATCCCGCAATGAAGCTGGAATTGTTCACTCAATCAAAATTAATCTCTTCTACTTGGCCGATCGTCTACTTGGTGGCAGCACGCTATCATATGTCTAGCGTAACCATCAAACTCGGCACATTAAGACATACTTCTTAGAAAAAATTAACTATTTTCCTACTTGACAGGACCCTGTGCTCACGATCTGCATTGTGTTTCAAATTTTCCTGTCAATGATAGATTCCCAGTCTCTTTTCTCTTGCAACTTCCGTAGTTTAGTTACCTTGATGTATTCACGTACCTTAGCAATCACATACTATATAAGTCACTGATCACATAATATTTCACTTTTCAAATATTAGCACAGCCGGCAGGCAGTGCTTATTAGAGTTCGTTTGCGCACGAGAATTTTCAAAAGGTAAACAGGAGGCGGAGGCTGAGAGAGAGAGAAAACCTTTATTTATAGCCTTGGCCCTAAGGCCAGGCGCTCACTCTAACTAATTAACTAATATAATTTGTACTTACACACTCAAATACACCGAATAAACTAGACTCAACCACTCTCATTTCGGAGGCTGAGACGGCCCAGCTGACAATGTAAAAATGTTACAATGCTGAAACATGTAACAATGGTGTAATAAAGAGGCGAGGTGTATAAGTTCGTATTAGAGCTCTCTCGAACAAGACGCAACGATGCTTGGGCGCGAGGAAAGTAAAATTGTCGTTGTATCTTTTTTCAATCAGCATTGTCAGCCTAAGTTAGGTGGAAAACCAAAATGAAATGGTCTCGGTTTTCGCTTAAATCTTCAAGTTTTAAACTATAAAGTATGAAGTCTTTAATTTTGAGGCCTACCTCAAAATTAGACGGCCGACATGACTGAATGACTTGTTTAGTTCTTCAATACGGGCTTCGGGAAGCCAGTTAAATTGTTTCCGCGATTGTTTGCCACGATAATGCATCTGACTGCAACAATGCAGAGTCAACTACCCAGCGAGATGACACGTGCTAAATATAAACACATGCTAGTGTGTTGCCATCAAATAATAAACATGGATCAAATCTTGAGTGGAACCTGAATATAAATACGCATTTTCCGCTTTTTCGTAAACAAAATTGGATGGACAGTGGAAATACCGTAGATACGATAGAGCAGACCGTAGCAATTACAAAAAAAAAGGAAGCGAAAAAAGCCAACAAATTAACTGAACAAAAAACGGCTTCGCCGTTTAGAAAAAAAGCATTAGAGCTCGTATCCCCATACTCACAGCTGTGAAGGTACACGAATAAAAACGGATTACAGTTCACTCGAACGCAACGAACTATAATTTGAACTCAAATTCCAGGGAACAAGGATTGTGACATGTAAGCCTCCATGCACACGCCCATATGTTATCACTAATCAAACACACAAATTGGTTGGATATTTCACACAAAAAAGCACACAAAAAATACAACATATACACGCATATGAAACTGAATGAAAACCTAAACCCACAAACACACACAAAATAGACGCCATAAGTAGCAAACGCCTACAAAATTGAAAGATTAAAAATGCATACAGAAAATGAACACGTAATTATACACACGAACTAGAACTAAAACAGAAACCATCAAACACAGGCAAAAAAAACTGCCTTAACTAGGTGTCTGCTTGTTTTACAAATTATAAATGCACACAAAATACACATGCAGCCACTCACACTAAAAAGACTTAAAATATGAAACAAAATACACGAACATAAAAAATGCCTGTATAACACACAAATTAAGCGCACAGAAACATTCAAACGCACATGTACACACATAAACATTAAACATTTCAAACACAAACAGCGTTCACTTCTGACATAACCAATGGGTAAAAACAGTCCTTTTTCCCTCGAATTGGACTTCAAATTATAGTTCGTTGCGTTCGAGTGAACTCTAATCAGTTTTCATTCATGTACCTTCACAGTTGTGAGTATGGGGATACGAGCTCTAATGTTTCTTTCCAAACGGCGAAGCCGTTTTTTGATTAGTCAATTTGTCACATAATATAAAACTTACTGAAAAATATCCTACCATTACTTTATTTACCATGTCGTTGAAGGAAACAGTTCAATAATTATTTATTTTGTTAAAACTCGGAGTGAATTGTTGTGCCCGTATAACACTTAACATGTTGTAATAGACTGTTGGATAACAATACAAACAATTGTTACAACAATAATTTTGCATTTACGCGTTACTTCAGGGTCTCGTGCTTCTAGGTGCAACCCCCGTTTTACAAAAAGGCACTCCCCCGTACAACTCTTTACCTGTGTGCCAAAATTTAGATATGTAAACTTTTCCGAACGAGCTGTAGACATGTTTTCATGCCCTATGAGAATTAACATGGGAGCCTTGGCCTTAGCTAGCTAGCTAGCTTGAAGCCAGTAACACAAATCAACGTTATTGATGGCACGTTTTCTCCACAAAGAACACCTTCACAAACTTTAATGTTATGGTATTCTTCGTTACTGGACCCAAGACACCTGATTCTAACGATTTGCAAAGATTTGTACCGCGTGGGGAATTTACACCAGTATGCTGAAATCATGTATAAGCTCATTACAGTTTACATACACAGGCTGCTAGTGAGCCGCCATCTGGCAACAATTACATTATAGTTAAAAGGGTTTAAAGGGTTTAACGAGCGTTAACCACTCCTGGTCATCTGCCCGAAGCCCTAAGGCCCTATGTAGTATTACGTTATAGTAATTACGCTCTAACAATTAAGCTTCAACAACAATAAATCATCTACTTGGCGGCGACACACTGTGTCTAGATAAAAACAACGTTATTGACGCATATTTCTGTCAATGAATGGTGGACACTCAGCCTTTAACTTTAATTTTTTCTTTATCTCTGTACCCTTCCCTTACATTTCCACAATTTGAAAGATTTCTGTCGCATTGGGATTTACCCTAAACTTGCCAAAATATAATTTTAGTTGCTCACAGTTAGCAGTCGTGTCTGCTAGTGAGGCCGCCTTTTTATCATTAAGCGCCGGTCCACACGTGCGTTTTTTTAATGCTGCGGCGACGCTGAGGTGACGCATCCAATCAATGCACACGTGCGTTTTATTAACGCGCGTTGACGCCGCGGTGCCGCTTCGGTGACGTATGTGCACGTTCGATTCCCTAACCTCGTGTACAAAAAATTATAGTTTGAAACCAATGAGACGATGTTGCTTTTTTCGCCTACCTCATGAACAAAAAATATATTTTAAAACCAATGCGACGAATTTTGGTACATTGATGTACTAATTTAAGACGTACCAGGTGAAAATGTTATACATCCTTTGCAGATTAACTAAAAAAATTGGATAAGTTCTTTAATTACTTCCCAACGAGTCTTCAATCATTTCTGCAGCAACATTTAATATTTCAGGATAGTTCTTTATTCCCCCAATAAACAATTCCATATCTATCTCTTCGAAATTTGGACGCCATTTTCGGTAACGCTTTTGCGGTAAACGGCGGACGTGTGCACCGCTCAAGTCATCCAAGGTACTCAGAGACGCAATTGCGTTTTTTTTTTAACGATGCGGTACCGCTTTGTTGACGGGGGAAATTGCGGTGCAAAACGACCGCACGACCGCGGGTTGGCAGCGAGCGGTAACGCAACATCGACGCAGGTACGTGTGCAGTATCCAACAGATGGCACGTAAACCAAACCGTAAATGCGACCGCAAATGCGGCGACCGCACGTGTGCACCGGCGCTAACAATAATTTTTTTTAACAATCGGATGTCTACAATAGGATGATCTACTGTTACTTGGCGGCGATACACTAGCGTGCGTCTATCTATTTAGGATTTGTAATAGGGCGAATGGTTATTGGTCAAGGCCTTTACGAATAAAACTCAAATTAAAATTCCATATTATGTAAAACATCGAGGGTGAAAATGTAGAACATATTGATCTAGACACACGCTTGTGTGTCGCCGCCAAGTAACAGTATAGATCATCCCATTGTAGACATCCGGTTGTTAAAAAAATGATAGTTAACGATAAAAAGGCGGCCTCTCTAGCAGACATACGTCTGTTAACTTTAAGAAACTAATAGCATATGTTGGCATGTTGAGGATAAATCCCAATGCGACAGAAATCTTTCAAACCGTGGTAAATGTAAGGGGAAAGTGCAGGGATAAAGAAAAAATGAAAGTTAAACGGTGAGTGTTCACCATTCATAGAGAAAAAGATGCGTTAATAACGTTATTTTTATGTTACTGGCTAGCTAGCTAGTAATGCTGGCACCATGTTAAATCCCATAGACTCATTGCTCATGACTAGCGCAAAATTGAGAAGGCCTACAAAGCTGAACTTTTGCACACAGATGCATGGTGATCTGAAGATGGTCCTTTGTTGGTTTGGGGGTTGTAGGGTTCAGGACAAATGCGTGGGAGGGTTTTGAAATTCTCCACCAGCGAATTTAAATTTCGTTTCTTTTCCAAATTGCAACCAAAGAATTTTTGCAACAATGGCTTGAACAATCAAGACTGGTCCTTAGATTTCTTGTAAAAGCCTTGACGAACTAAAAAATGAACTGTACGAAGGGCAAAATAAAGAAACATTAACGTTGCCGTGAATTGTGTAAGAATAAAGGGATGCACGTCAGATGATGGTTACGCAACAATACGAGTATCCACGAGGTAATGTTTTTTTTTTTTTAATAACCCAAAAATAAAATGCTTCGCTTTCTGGTAGTTTAGTAACAGTGACCTTTGGGGGTTTCTGCATGGCTAAATATGACCGAAATCTTGAAAAATTAAGGGGAAGGTGCAGGGATAAACAAAACAACTGAAGGGGATGCGCTGATTGAGTGAGCGAAGCGAACTAAATCAGCGATTGTTAGCCAGTGTGTGCAAAAATGGGATTGAAGCAACTTAAACAGACGGTGTAACCTTAAGTACGTTCACAGTCCTATGAAACATGTGATATCCACCCAAAACCAAAACTGGTAGAAAAACCCGCCAAGTTTCCAAAAACGGTCGGCCTTTGAAGGTAGTGATATCATTCAACCAGGGAAAGGCCGCCAAGGTCAATCCCATTAGCCAAGTTAATCGCACCCAATAATACTCTGGACGTTAAATGAAAACTTGCAGATTGTTACAGCGAGTAGGAATCTTCAAGTTTTCATTTAACTTTCGAACTATTAGTCGGTGCGATTAACTTGGCTAATAGGATTGACCTTGGCAGCCTTTCCCTGGTTGAATGATATCACCTTCAAAGGCCGACCGTTTTGGAAACTTTGCGGGTTGTTCTACCAGGTTTGGTTTTGGGTGGATAGAGCTATTTTAGCGTTTCTACTCCAAGCAATGCAACACCCGCGAGTTTATAAATTCCCTGTTGCAAACCTAAGCAAACCAAAAAAAAAAAAAAAAGTGCGTCAGCAAACAAATTTTCTATAAATTTTACAGTTTACTTAATCCTTAGCTACATGAATTAATTTATGGTATTTTATTTTTCAAAATCTCATGTGATACGTAGGTCAGTTGTAGTATTCGAGCCCGCATTCTCTTGGTTTGGAGGCGACGACGCTAAGATTACTCAAAATTATTTAAGTGGATCTCAGGAGAAGACGCATAGGCTTTTTTTTTATTAGCCCAAGAAACATTTTTTATGACATTATCTAAAAAAAAATTCCGATTACGCATCTGCACTTTCAACAAATATTTCCTGAAGCCGATGACAATGTCAGCATTTTCCTCCATTCACATGATGGCCCCGATACAAATCAAAGGCATGTAACAACTAAAATCAAGGCATGTTCAAATGCATGTAACAACTAAAATTTTGTTTCTAAAGAATGATTTTTGTCATATACGCAACTTTTGCACGCTGATTCTGGCATTAAACATAGATATTGTACATCACGACAAAGTGTAAGCTACTGATTTCGTTTCGTTTGGTAAAAAAATGATTTGCGTCATTTTTTTTTTAGTACCACTCCTCCTGAGAACCACTTAATTAATTTGTTTGAGGCCTAACTGCTGATCTGTACGTCTTCTTGCTTGGCTTAGGTTCCACTCACAAAGTTCGGAGTGCTCGTTGGAACTTGGTATTTGGTCGCTCAGTGACATGTTACCACAGCATTTGGGAAAGGTTTTTTTTTTTATGTTAGCGTATTGGACAACATTTATAGTTACACAACCAGTAAGCATTGCTGTGTTGCTGGGTTTTGTAACAAAGATCAGTAGGGAATCCTATTATTGGAGGAGACTATGGCAGGAAAAGTAATGAGCAAGCAGATCAAGGTATGGTGTATATTTGTAATTTCACAAGTAGTCAGGTAGCAGGAACCGACCATTACGCACGGCCCACGTCTAGTTTGGAGGGATTGCATTACCAGACAGCAAGCTTCTCGAAGGGGGCAGCTTCGATACGGCCTTGATCCTTTTTTTTTTTCATTATTTCCGTCAGCATGAAGTTGAACATAGAAGAATACAATAGACGTCATCATTAGAAAGTGGAATCACTGGCCTCGTTGAAGGGTGGGGTGATTAGATTTGCATGATGCGCTGTTATTTCCGCCTACATGAACATGCACACAGAAGAATGTAATGGAAGTGATGATTAAAAAGAATGGTTCATTATAAGTGGGTAGGGGGGATTTGAGTACGCTGATTGAGTGAGCGAAGCGTACAAAAATCACCGTTTACTGGCCAGTGTGCGCCACAGTTTGAAGAAACTTATTAGGTCGACCATGGATATATGGGCTACCATACCTCGCCAGTGTTGCGAACCGTGCATTCAACACCACCCGTGCTCAGCTGGTATACACTTTAATGCAGCCGAGGTAAGCTTCACGGCAGATTACCTCGAGCGCTGTCCCGTGCTGGCGGCATTTACCATACAAAGCATTTTTCTCTGACTGCTCTTGAACGTAGTTCCCATAGCAACGCATTGTCCCGTAGTTCCCCCCACAGTGTTTATGGACTGCGGGTTCGATTCAGTGTTTTTAATTTTATTCTCGAGTTCCTACTGCGCGGAAATAATAACAGTAATAAAAAAAAAAGAGTAATTTTCGTCCCGGAAGAGCCAATTTATACGACCGGAAGTTTTTTTAGGCTGAAATAATGAATTTTCTGTGGCTTTTCTTTCGGCGCACGCGTGCGGATTCAAGTGGCCTTGATGGGGAGGGCGCGGGGGAGTTGTGCCGACTATAATGCTGGCCTATATCTATCTGTTTATCTTTATTTTCGGCAGTGGCCATGAATTATTGCTCTGATCAGGGGCGTAATTTTTTTTTCTCTTTTTTCTCATCATGAACCTTTAACGAAAATTGATACTTTTTTGATAAATGTCAACGATCGTACTACCTGATTTCCGTAACCCATATCTTACAACTTCAGTGCGGAGACAGCACTCGCCAAAAACAGTCGGCACACGGCAAGTTTAGGGTACGCATTAGGAATTTTAATCATGTTACCTTCAGCCCCATTGTTTCTGCAAGCATTGTTCCTAACATCGTACGTAGTTAACCGACTAACAATCGATAACAATGTAGTGCGTCTTCATCACGGTGGGGAAGTACGAGGTACAATCCTGCCAAGCGAAGAAGGAAAACCATTTTACGCTTTCAAAGGAATTCCGTATGGCGAACCACCGCTGGGAGAATTACGTTTTAAGGTATGGTTTACAGTTTTTAGTATTTAGGTGCGTTTGAAAAAATTCTCAATTTAATTAGCATTGTGTTTCGACTCGCGTTAGTTTGTTAACGTCATGTTGGTGATAAGTTGATGACTCCAGTTGATTGGTAGGGGGGGGGGGATTGAGGCTTAATGGCGCGTCGACAACTTGGTCATTAGCGCTAACCTCAGTCACAGTGCAGTGGTCCGGGTTGCCACTGCACCACACATTACAGAGATGTTATTCAAACCCCTAATCTAAATCTTGTCATACATCTGTACCTGATTGGTAGGTATTCGATCAGATGATGAAATGTTTTATAGTACAACTATTAAATAAATACGGATGCAAACCTATTTACGTTGCCTTTTGGACTTA